>JAUDYJ010000003.1:42891824-43146824 GCA_030761175.1 Masticophis lateralis | reverse complement strand
TTCTAAATGTTTTCACCTGTGGCCACAAGAAATTGTGATATCAGAGCTTCTCTCATGAGCTCCTTCAGTAATCAGTTGCCCTCTAATAATGGCCTAGAATAATTCTCAGTAGAAGAAAATTATGGAAGCAAAAGTGGTGTCTGCAGAATGAACCGACAAAGTCAGAATGAAGACCATAAATAAGCTATCCAAGCCTATCCCTTTTTTACTTAGTATGTGTGAAATTTGTGAATACTTGTTTTGTCAGGTTAATTTTAACCATTTCTAGATTTTTAATGTTGCTAATTCTGTTGTTATTTAAGGTTTGGAGTAAAGAGGTTATACTGTAATTGCTATGTTATTCAAACTGTTTATTCTTAGAGTTTAGCCACTTTGAATTTTCTACAGGACACAATGAGCTTGTCAATCGAAAGGTCAGCAGTTCAGTGGTTCGAATCCCTAGTTCTGTGTAATGGGGTGAGCTCTCATTACTTGTCCCAGCTTCTGCCAACCTAGCAGTTCAAAAGCATGTAAAAATGAAGTAGAAAGATAGGGACCACTTTTGGTGGGAAGGTAACAGAGTTCCATGTGCCTTTGGCGTCTAGTCATGCTGGCCATATGACCACGGAAACATCTTCAAACAGCGCTGGCTCTTCGGCTTTGAAACGGAGATGAGCACTGCCCCCTAGGAGTCAGGAACAACTAGCTCATATGTGCGAGGGAAACCTTTACCTTTACCTTTAGAAGGATAAAAATGTTTTAAATAAATATGTTGAGGCTGGTATTTTATTATGTTTCAGGAACTCATAGAAGACAAGCAGCAGGGGTGTCCCCAGGATGTAGTAAAAATTGAACTCCATGGCAATTTCAGTTCCACAGGACTATGGGGTCCCAGACTTATGCATTCTTTTAAGTTAGCAGATTTTAGATACATTGATTCCATTATTATTTTTCTGCAGTATAACGTATACTTGGGCTCACTTGAGGATATGAAAAGAGACAGATAAACAAAATGAGAGTTTTAGTAGAATATGGATATTAAGACATTAATGTCACTGGTGGTTTCAGCAGCATGGTCATACTAATGGAGCTTTAGTCATTTCTATTCATCTGTCTTCCTAAAAGTGCCTAAAATGTCATCCGCCTTCTAAATTAATAACATTGCAAAATTGTTATAAAAAACAAAAAGGAAGGAAAAAACCCTTTCCTGCCAAAATTTTAGTCCAAAAGTTATCTCTCCTTTATGGACTCATGTTGTTGGCCCAAATTTCTTGGCCTCATACAGTAAAATCTAGCTAGATGAAGACTATGATACCTCTCCAAAACTTTCCAATTCTAAATGCACAGTTTTGATCCATAAAATTCATGTGAAAGGCCACTGCATTTCTACATGCCTTCTACATCTCTGGAAAGAAGCAGCTTGAAAAATATCTGTTAGGTGTTAAACCAATTTCTCTTTATACTTACTCCTACCTTTTTGCACAGATAATATTGAACATGGGATCCATGATTGTTCAGGGAGAAAATAAAAAACATATACAAGACACAACAAAGATCCTTCAATTACAGAATGTATAATTTGACTAATAGCAACTCTCTAGAATTTCAGAGTTGGACTCATTTCAGTTTAGTTTCAAAATTGTTGAACCTGAGACCTTCTGAATGTGAGATTCTAACATCTAACACTGAGTTACAGCCCCCCCCCCCCAAATAGCTCTTGGTTCAATTTTTGCAAGAGGAGTGGTTTATTTCTTTTTGTTATGATATTGTTAACGTATGTGCCAATATTATAAATTCTCAGAATTCCTGAAAATATTTAACTGATAGAAACCACAAAGGAATATTTGGAAGATCTGCTTTTCAAGAACTGATTTACACATTATAAGAGAATTGATCATATGTTAAAAATTAATACATAGCTTCTGTTGAGTAGGTTTAAGAAGTCATTCATTCTTAAAATCCCCACACTTCAATGATTATATAGAAGGGGTACATTATAAAATTAGCATGAACGAACTTTAAATTAGACCATCATAAGCAAGAAGAGGTGGCAACAACTGATGCAAAAGCATTGTACATTGAAATATGTGAGAATTACTGAAAAGAACACAAAAAATATAAATAAATTCATGCTATATCAATCAGAAAATTCAAACATAGCCTGGGAGATGTTAAGAGAGAATATTTGTAGCTCAGGGTTGAAATCAGGGGTCCTTGCTACTCTCTGAGCTTGATTGTTTCCTTTAACAGTTTCATTATCCAAACCAGGTAACATCATCAGTGCTAGCTGATAACCCCCCACACCCCCATTCCAGCAACAACACATTTTCATACAAATCATTTAATGGGCTCCATCCCACTGTGGGTTCCCAGGCCCAAAACACTTGAGGCTGTATCTTATCCTTTAGAGAGGAGGGTGTTTTAGTGATTTATTTTGTTTTTTAAAACTGTGTCCTACTTATTTAAGGAGGAAATGTTTGATTTTCATACATTTCTCACTAATTTGTAACTACCACAATCAGACAAATCATAACTGTTTCCATTGAAATTAAGTTTTAGTTTCATAGTCCAGTTCTCTTCCCTGGACATGGCACAAGTTATAATCTTTTGCTCTAAATCATTTTCCAAAACTAAGAGCATTTTCAATCGACAATGGTCCTGAATAACAAGCAGAACAGTTTACTCAATGGCTTCAAACAATGCATGAGTTCAGAGTGAAAGCAGATTACCAAGACTGTATTTTTTAAACTATTTAATTATTTAAATTTAGGAGCCGTGGTAGTGCAGTGGTTAGAATGCAATATTGTAGGCTAATTCACTGCTCACTGCCAGGAGTTCAATTTTGACCAGCTCAAGGTTGACTTATCCTTCCATCCTTCAGAGGTTGGTAAAATGAGGACCCAGACTGTTGGAGGCAATATGTTGACTCTATAAACCATTTAGAAAGAGCTATAAAGCACTGTGAAGTGGTACAGTATATAAGTCTAAGTGCTATTGCTAAGTACTATTTCTATTATTTATTTATTTATTTATTTATAAATCTGTATTGGACAGCCAATTTCAGTGGACCTTTGGTGGCATACAAAACTTTAAAAAGTGTAAAAAAAAAATTAAATCTAAAGGATAGCCCAGACTAAACTCATTTAATAAACAAGAACATCAAAAAATAAAATAGGGGCTATTGAAGAGATAATAACTATAAACTCCAGGCTTTGGACCAAAGCCAGATTTTCAAAAGTTTCTGGAACCTCAGGAGAGAAGACATCAACCTTATCTCCAGGGGCATGCTATTTCAAAGGGTGGGAACCAGAACAAGAAGACATTCTTCTTAGGTTGCACAAGTTTTCAAGGATTAATGGAGGGAACATGGAGAACACTACTCTGCTGGAACATACTGGGTGAACAGAAACAAGTTGAGACAAGTGGTTTCTCTAATATCCATGCCCTACCCTATCATCCTCAAAATGCAGATTTTCTTGAAGTTAATTCAAAGTCTTTTCTAATAATTCTAGCCTTTGTGTTTAAGAAATCTACTGCAAAATTAATAGCTGAAGTCCAGAAATTGCTTGATGATGAGTTTTTATCTCTTGTTACCCAGTTCCTGCAGCTGCTTGAACAGGTGGATAGAATCTACCAGGTGGCACTTTCCTGAGAGATTGCTGTTGGGGTAAAGGGAAGTTGTCTTGAATTTACCTTTTACTTTAGGTGAAAATAATGAATAGTTTTACACTGCTTGCCTTGTATTTTGCTTAGGCAAAGGTCATCCTGCATGAACAGGAGCAGTTTGTGGTGCTCATGCTTTTGTTATTTAACCCAATACCTATAACCACCATGTAGCCACAAGCTGAGTTTGGCTTCTCAAGCCTCCAACCCCCCAACATATTTTCTATATCCTCAGACACCTAATCAAATGACTTTGTGAGAACTGAGTTCTCACAAATGACTTTGTGAGAACTGAGTCCAGTAATGGACTCAGTAACAAGAGCCCTGTCTTGTGTTAGAGCCCTATAGTACAGGATTTCCTAGTGTCCACAGTGATAAACTTCCAGGGAAGCTCATGGGGCAAGAAGCCAGAATGACAAAGGCAATACTGTGGTGCTATGATGCAAGGTGTACCTCTTTGTATGTGCTCTGTAATGTCACATCATGGATCAAAGGAATACAGTTTATGATGTGACACTACTTTTAACATTCTGATCAAAGGAGCAAGCTCCTGTTGACACCTGTACCGACTTCTTAATAATTGCATTCATTCTCACCAGTATGCATGATGGAGTGTAGTGGTAATCCGTTTAGGCTTGAAGCTTGACTGGATTGTCCTAAGAGAAATGCATGCTTCTATAGTGCCTGTTGCCTGCAATGCTTCCTTCTTGAGGAAGGTGCCAAATGTAACTTAAGGGAAATTTGATGGAAGTAATCAAACGTTGTAGAACTGGTCATCCAAAGCTACCATCAATAACTTGCATCAGCTTGCCCATCATATTTACATAGTGTCTCTGGATCACTTTGATCCTTGCACTGACAACAGAATTCATTCATTCATTCATTCAACTTCTGTACCACTATCTCATCCAAGTGATTCTGGGCAGGTTAAAATTTTAAAACTATAAAACAGTTTTAAAAGTTTCATTTTTTTCAGACACCGTGCTCTGCTGTTAATAGCAAGGAAGCTTGCAAGTAGTTGCTTTGTGTCTTTGACCTTACTAACCCATATCTTTTAATGCATGTAAATGGCATAGCATGGATTTTCAAACTCAAGTCAGAAATTTTTCCATAATATGTTATCTAAGACCAGCATTAAGCCCTGTTTTAAAGCATGAGTTGCCTGCTGGTTACTCCATGTCATTCCTAGCACTGTTTGTTTGTTTGTGGACAATAGGCACACTGGTGCACTTATGCATGCCCTTTAGAGACCTCTTAGGAATGGGGTGAGGTCAACAGTAGACAGTCTAAGGTTAAAGTTTTGCGGGGTAGGGAAAGAAACCACAGAGTCTGGTAGTGCATTCCAGGTATTAATGACTCTGTTACTGAAGTTGTATTTTCTGCAATCAAGTTTAGTGTGGTTTACCATTTAGTTTAGTGTGGTGTATCTATTGTGTGTTCGTGTATTGTTGTGGTTGAAGCTGAAGTAGTCATTGACAGGTAGGACATTGTAGCAAATAATCTTATGTGCTACGCTTAGATCTGACTGAAGACAGAGAAGTTCTAAATTGTCTAATCCCAAAATTTGAAGTCTGGTGGCATAAGGCATTCTGTTGCAAGCAGAGGAGTGTAGGACTCTTTTCGTGAAATATCTCTGGACTCGTTCTATTGTATTAATGTTCAATATGCAGTGCGGGTTCCAGACAGATGAGCTGTATTCAAGAATTGGTCTAGCAAAAGTTTTCTATGCCCTGGTTTGCAATTAAATATTACCTGAGAAGAAGGAGATTCTTCTGTGTAGCTAAGTAAGAAGTGCAGCCAAAATGGGCAAAGAAAGAACTACCCATTTTCACTTGTGCCAAAGGAAGAACCTCTTCCCAATGTTTATTTACAGCATGTGAATGGGAATTCTCCTGCATGAGAAGGATCAAATCTAAAATCAAGTCTCTGGGCCATTTCCTCCATTCTTTACAGAATATCTTGATCGTATCTGCTTTTTGAATATCCCTTTCTTTAGGCCTGAGTACTCCACCCATAGATCACTAGTTATGAAGAAGTTATGAAGAAGTAGTAAACAGGTGGCTACCTAGCCAGGAATGTGGCTAATGATGCTTTTGTCACCCACAAATCTCCAGTTTACATAGCAACATTAATAGCCGCTCAGTGCCCCTCCTAGCACTGCTGGTCCTCTCTCTTTAAAGCAGGGGTCTCCAACCTTATAACATGTGGATTTCAATTCCCAGAGTTTAAGTCCACAAGTCATAAAGTTGCCAAGGTTGGAGACCCCTGCTCTAAAGCAGTCTCTGATCCAACATGGTTCTTCATTGAGTCATATGGCCCTAAATGACTGTTCCCTTGCTGAAGCTCTCCATTTTCTGATCAGCATTCTTAAAGAAGTAGAGTATATTCAAAATGATGCCACACAAAACTGTTTTATTCTGCACTTGAAATAGAATTCTTAAGGGACATGGGCTGTTTTGATCTCAAACTTGAATAGATTTATAAAGCATTTCTAATTTATGCTTACTTTCTCCTTTTTTTCTGGTAAAAATAGAGATTGACTGAATTATTTTAATTTGCTTTTCTCAAAGCATTTTTTCTTCAAATTTACTAAATATAAAATGTAGGTGTGTGTCAGTGGTGAAATGCTACCAGTTCGCACAGGTTCAGGCAAACTGGTAGTAAAAAAAAGCTACTAGTTCCTCCGAATTGGTATTTCTGAGGATCAGCGGTACCGCTAGATTTAAAATTGCTAGAAAGCTGGAAATTGCGTGCCACAGCTGATTCCTCCCTTGCTGTTCTAATTACCTTCCCAAGCCTCTTTTTGACATGTAATATGTATGCATGTGCGTGCAGCGTGCATTTGGTGCACATGGGCATGCACACAGCATGTGTTTGACATGTAGTGCAAATGCACACACACAGAGCACACGTTTGGCACGCACTGCACATGCACGGCCAGCAAACCGGTGGCAAACCAGTTCAGATTTCACCACTGGTGTGTGTGTGTGTATAATATGAGTGATTTTTACATCTTCTGAAGTAAAAACTCCAATGCCAAAAAACAGAGAAAACACGGTAGGGTTCCCTGCAACTTCAGGACTTGCAAATTTACAGGACCAACAATTCTATTTTTGTTTGTATTCTGCCTTTATTATCTTTACAAATAACTCAAGGTGGTGAACATATCCAACACACCTTCTTCTTCCTATTTTCCCCATAATAATAACCATGTGAGGTGGACTGGGCTAAGAGAGAGAAACTGCCCAAGATCACCCAGCTGGCTTTTATGGCTAAAGTGGAACTTGAACTCACAGAAGGAGAAATAGAAATAATCTCTCTTCCACTTATATGAATGAATGAAAATTTCTCTGAGCCTACCTGAATTGTGTTTGCAATGTTAGATTTAACTTTTCTGGCTTTTCACACTTCCTTAGGATCAGGCAACACAGAAACAGTCAAACAAACAAATGTGTCTACAGAAATTTATACAAAGAAAGAAGAAATCTAATTTAATGGTGTTAAATTATTAAACATAATTTACACTTGCTGAAAATAGCAAAATATGACACTATTCTATAATAATGTTATCAATCTATCTATCTATCTATCTATCTATCTATCTATCATTTATTTATCATCTACATACATATACATTACAACCACACATACGTACACACACACCATTAGATATGACAACCCTGTGTGTGTGTGTGTGCGTCCGTGCCCGTGAGCGCACACTCACGTGACCCAGGGATGCCATTTCTATCTTAATGTCCAGGGTTACCATCCTTTATCCAGTTGTATCTTCTTAAGAAAACATTTAATAAGAATGTTTGCATACATTGTTCATATTGCCAAGACAATTACAGCAAAGAGAGCATGGTGAATCAATGGTCTTACTGCATAGGTAATTGGAACCATATTGATTCTCAAAAAGAACCAGAAAGCATACATGAATGGTTGAAAGAATTGCAAAAATGCTGGTTAGGTCAAGCCGACATATTTATTGTACAAATAGTATTTAAAATGAATTTTTACCTTGAAAATAATATGTGACATGTGAATCAGTGTTTTCTTTAAATTAAAGAATTTAAAATAAGAATTCCCCAAGAGTTTCCTGATAATATTTTATTTCTCCAGGACCTCTACATTCCATTCCACATTCATATAAAATGACTGATAAACTTTTTTGGAGTTCCATAATTCCTTACGTTAATTTCTTTCCTAGGATACTGTATAAAAATAGGAACTGGTGTGTGTGTCAGAGAGGGGGGTCTTTATCATTGTTTTCCCTTGGTTTAAGCATTAACATTATAGCCAAAGTTTGTAAAAACAGATTTGTTGCTTCACTGCTTGTAACAGATCAATTCTTTTCAGAGTTCATAAAGAGTAACCATCAGTTGAATGTATTTACTCCTAATTTAAATTTCAGCCTGGTTTGATAATAACTTATTTTCTGACAAAAGTAGGTCTTGACTTAAAACAGTTCATTTAGTGACCATTTGAAGATACAATGGCACTGAAAAAAGTGACTTACAATCGTTTTTTCAGATTTATGACTATTGCAGCATCCCCATGATCACAGGATCAAAATTCAGACGCTTGGCTGGTTCACATTTATGACAGTTGCAGTCTCCTAGGGCAGGAATGGGCAAATGTAGCCCTTTTACAACCTGTGGATTTCAATTCCAGGAATTCCTGAGATAGCCAAGCTTCTCACATTCTCACAAATGTCTCACTTATCAATATAAATTTTGTGCTCAAATGTGGTCTTAAGTCGAGGACTATCTGTATATACAAACTTACCTTGAACCCCACACAATGCAGAATACAAAGAGTTATCTGGAATAAAAATGTAGCATTCGGGAGAGAGAATATAAAACAAATATTGGAAAACCAAACCTGCTCTACACATGGTGGACAAAATTCTGGTGTTAACTAAGAAAAGTATACTGAAACGAGTATGAAGAAACCACTCTATATTTAACCTCTGAAACAATAAAAAAAAGATCTGGCTAGGTACAGAAATGAAACTGAAGCAAAAAAACGTTGGGTTAGGATAATTTAAATGGATAACTTGGAAACTATGGTTTACCAAATTATTTTAAAAACAAATGTCTGTGACCGTCAGGCACAAACAACCAGGTTCACACATAAAGGCTGAAAGTTGATTACTTTATTTCATTCTACCTATAATACAGTGCTGTCCCAGATGTTTGCCTTCTCTTGGGAACAAACCCAAATGATCCATAGAACTTTGGGGAGGGGATAAGAGGTCAGTTCTAAATCTTTTATGGCTGTACAAGACTCAAGGCTAATTCCCTACTTGATCCCTCCTCCTTGCCTACCTAGTAGTTTCCCAACATTGATACAGAAATTGAGCAGTCTGATATTCAAATATTTTAAAATAATGTAAAAATAGAAAAATAAAGTATCTTTTTCATGGTTACATAAAACTTAAAAAACTTAGGTTATCCAACCTTTGCTTGGACAGGTGCCTATATTTGTTTCTTAGCGTCATGGAGGCTGATTCTTGTCCTGCTGAAGAATCCCTTACATCACTACTAAACAAAGAATACAGAATTTCTTTAATTCCTCTAAAATTTCTAGAAATGCAATAAATTAAGAATCCAATACATAATCATTCCAGAATTGCCAGGATTCTATATTGCACATTTGCTCTAACAGATAGACTCCCACTAGACATACATGTCATATTTGTTAAAATCATTTTTTCTCTTTTTTTCTACAAATATAATTCCAAAAAATAGAAACCCAAATAACAATTATGGATATCCTAAATTTACATTTTAAACACTATAAATTTATATTGATGCAATTATCTTTATCCAAAATGCTAGCTTTCTTATAGTTGCTAATATAGAATAATGATACCATTTTATTATCATATTATTCTCATTATACTTACACTATGGTTTACAATAATACCATTATTAGAGTTAATTGTATAATGATTGAAAAAATTTGCAAGAGGTTACATTATTCTATATCAATGAAACCGGTATTATTATATATTGTTGGATTAATTAATAAGAGTGAAACATATATACATGTTAATTTCCTTCCTTTGAACACTTGCTTATTTGAAGTGCTCTTCTGAAATATTGCTGAAGCTGAAGAGCATGAAAAAGTTTGCAAAAATGCAGGGCAGAGCTGAGGATTTTGTACAGTTCCTGCAAGATAAAATCGCTCAGATCCAGACTGGGCTGGACTCTGACTGGGCAGAGCCTACCATGGAGACAAGGACTTGTCTTGATGGTAACATCTGGGTTGGGTTTGAGCCTGTTTCGGTGGATGAAGTGGACAGGATTGTGGGTTAGCTTGGTGCCTCCACGTGTTTATTGGACCCTTATCCCTCCTGGCTTGTTTCTGCAGCCAGAGAGGTGACTGGAGGCTGGATCCAGACGGTTGTCAATGCTTCATTAAAGAAGGAGTCTTCCCCACTGCACTTAAAGAGGTGGTGGTTCAACCCCTCCTTAAGAAGCCTACCCTGGATCCAGACTCCCTTAACTACTATTTTCCAGTCTCCAACCTTCGCTTTTTAGCGAAAGTTATTGAGTCTGTGGTGACACAGCAATTCCCTCAATTTCTGGAGGAAATCAACTACCTTAATCTATACCAGTCAGGTTTCAGGCGTGGTCACAGCACGGAAACGGCATTGGTCACCCTGGTGAATGATCTCTGGTGGGCCCAGGATGTGGGTTGTTCCTCCATCCTGGTCCTACTTGACCTCTCAGCGGCTTTTGATACCATCGACCATGGTATCTGCTGCAGCAATTTGGGGGGCTGGGGATAGGAGGCACTGTTTTATGGTGATTCTCCTCCTACCTCTTGGGTTGCTTGTACTTTGTATGGGCAGGGGGACAGAGATCCTCACCGAGGCCCCTCACATGTGGGGTGCCTCACGGGTCAGTTCTCTCCCCCTTGCTCTTTTACATCTATATGAAGCACGGGGTGAGATCATTCGTGGTTTTGAGGTGAGAAACAGACTCAGACTCAAGCTATCCAAGACCAAGTGGCTATGGATGCCGGCATCTTGGGATCTAGTGGTTCCGTCACTTGTGATAGGAAGGGAGGCACTTACTCCCTCTGACAGGGTTCACAATCTGGGTGTTCTCCTGGATTCTCAGCTGACTTTAGAAGATCATTTGACAGCCATAACCAGGGGGGCTCTTGCACAGGTATGCCTGGTGCGCCAGTTGTGCCCTTTCTTAGACCGGGATGCCCTTGCCAGGGTCACTCGTGCCCTTGTTACTTCTCGGTTGGATTACTGTAATGGGGCTGCCCTTGGGATGCACCCAGAGGCTTCAACTAGTCCAGAATGCAGCTGTGCAGGCTGTTACAGGAGCTTCTCATTACTTCCGTGTAACACCTCTCCTGCGCAAGCTGCACTGGCTGCTGGTGGTCCTCCAGATTCGTTTCAAGGTGCTGATGCTCACCTATAAAGCCCTACATGGCTTAGGCCTGGGGTACTTGCAGGACCATCTTCTGCCATCCTTCCATTGTCCCATGCGCTCTCACAGAGTGGACCTCCTCAGGGTGCCGTCAGTCAAACAATGTTGGCTGTCGGCCCCCAGGGGGAGAGTGTTCTCTGTGGGAGCACCGACCCTCTGGAACGGTTTGCCCACCAAGCTTAGGACAGCCCCCAACCTCCTCTCCTTCCGCTGCGAACTGAAGACGTGGCTTTTTCATCAAATGGACTGACCCGTTGAGGAGGGGGGTTTTACATTATAATAATTTTAATTAATTTTAATTGGATTTTATACTTGATTCATATTGTTGAATTTTTATC
Source organism: Masticophis lateralis (assembly GCA_030761175.1). Taxonomy (NCBI): domain Eukaryota; kingdom Metazoa; phylum Chordata; class Lepidosauria; order Squamata; family Colubridae; genus Masticophis; species Masticophis lateralis. Next base: position 43,135,387 of record JAUDYJ010000003.1, on the reverse strand, counting down.
CTGAGTCTTTCAGGACTCAGGATAAAAATCTTTCAGGAGAAGGGCGGCATATAAATTGCAATAAAATAAAATAAAAATAAATAAATAAATAAATAAAAATCAGCTTTTTATTTGGACCCATTTCTAAAAGAACTACCTCCAGCAAGATACAGTAATAATTGTTTATAGAAATAAGCACTATACAGGCACTCTTTATGTCAGCAGTGAATCAGGAAAAGAATAAGATGAACTTTTATATTAAAAGTATCCCAGAATTGTTTGGTGATTGCATTGATAGTTGCTTTTCCAGTTTTAAAACTCCATGGAGTTTTGTGACAATTTAGGGGAAAGGGGAAAAGAACAGAATTCAGGTCTTTAGCTGGACAAAGCATTTTCCAGCTAGCTAGCACAAACACAAGCACATAGACCACACTGGATTTCATGCCGTCTCACAAGTCCAAATGGTGTTATTTAGTTCTTTTCACCCATGCTCCTTAGCCAGTTTCAGCACCTTACCACACTGCCAATGGGTATAATTCAATGCACATTTCAAAGCAGCTTGAGACAAAGAACAGACAAATTGCCCATTTGGGTTCATTGTTTCCCATCAGTGAAAAGGCTATACATGGTTAGGGAGTGAGCCATCTCTCCACTTTGCATGACACACAGTGTGGTTTACCGAAATGTATAAAAACTTAGACAAAAAAGTGTTAAAGCTCTGCGATCTCTTGGAACCCTGCCCTTATTTTCATTATTTGTTCCCCATCGCTGTAGAGACCATTAGAAAAAGCCATGCAAACAACAGCAGCAATTTAAACACATTTGGATTTAGTTTGCTTGCTCTGTATTGTCCTTTTGCTTTATGGTAGAATGATTTTGGCTGTTTTCATTTCAGTCTAGAATGACTGTTGGCTATTTTTCCTTTCTCTGGGCTTAAAATGGAGAGTCCACAGAGAAAGCATCAGAAAAGTAAACTGCATTCTGATTCAACTCTATTAGCATATGTGTGTGCTTTCAACTGTATGAAAACTCTGGGAATGAATGAAACCTAATTTGTCTGCATGTTTCTACACTTAAACATTTTAGATGCAGAGTTAGGCATAAGTTGTCACATGAAATTTACTTAGTATTCTATTCATACTTTCCTCCTGCAACTTTCTTCCTCACCACCACCAAGAAAAATGTCAAGAATAAAATAGTCTAAGTAATATTTAAGTCAGAGATATCAATATATTCTTAACTGAGTGCCTTCTGAAATGCTATTTTATAGATTAGGGTTTTGTTTTGTTTTACACCCTTTTACAATATTCTGCCTAGCAGAACTGTACCAACCATGGCATATTTTACAGATCATTCTAAATCTTTCTTTGTTTAATCATGGTTTATTGTATGGCCACAATTTGATGGTTTTGCTCAAAACATTAAAGCACAAATAAACAAATGATGTTTGGCTTAGCCCATGGTGGGCAGCCTTCCTTTTTATGCAAGACCATTTACAGATTACTACTTTCCCCTCCCCCACTTTTTTTTTGCAATACCTGAAAGCCAAGAGAGGTACATTTTCCAATTATATACAAATAACATGGTACAGACTCTACTGGTGGGAGTAACAAGGAAATATTTCCACTGACAGTGGCAGTAGTTGGGCATAGCTGTGCTACGTATTATTTCTAGGAGTCAGATTAACCCACATTAGGCCTTATGTGATACAATTAGACAAAGCATTGCATCCCTAGGCATCCAGCAGTTACAATATGACATCTCTGGGAAGAATAGCAAGCTTCCAAATTCTGGTTTGGTGTAGCAGTTAAAGTGCTGGCATAGAAAACAGGAGACTATGAGTTCTAGTCCCATTTTAGACATGAAAACCAACTGGATGACTTTGGGCCAATCACTCTTTTTCAGGCCAATCCACCTCACAAGCTTGTTGTTTGTGGGAAAATAGATGGAGGAAGAAGGAGTATTGGTATGTTGCCATCTTCAGTTGTATATGAAGAAATAGTTGGGATAAATGTATAGAAAAGAAAATTTAAAAATAGATGAAATTTCATGAGATTTCCAAATTCCATAAGATTTCTGAATTCTCGCAGGAAATTCATGTGAGAAACTAAAAAGAAAGGTTGAATGAGGTGATGTAGAAACTTTCATTGTTCTTTCTTTTAAATTCATAAGATTTCAGGAGGAAGATCACCAAACTCTTGAAAGTAAATTGAAAAATTGGAAGATCCTCTATATACAGTAAACTGCATTGATACCAAAAGGGTAATAGGAATGCAAATGCTACAATTACATTACTTGCATCAGGATGTAAGTTATCATATTTGTGTGATTATGGCACCTTGCATATTGTCATCGTTTCCGTCCCTAAAGACTTCCCTACAAATTACCATAAACAGAAGGAAGAAATTGAGAAGGTACCTAGCTATAACCTCTATATTCTCTAACTGTATCTTCAGATATATTGCATAGAACAGAACATAGAATAACACAATTAAAAGGGACTTTGGAGATCATAGAGTCTAAGCCCTTGGTCAAACAGAAGACCTTATACCATTTCAGACAAATGACTGTCCAGTCTCTTTCTGAAAACCTCCAGTGATGAAGTACAACTTCTGAAGGCAAGCCATTCCACTGATTGATGGTTAGGAAATTTCCCCTTAGTTCTAGGTTGCTTCTCTCCTTGATTAGTTTCCACACATTGCTTCTTGTCTTGCCTTCTGGTGCTTTGGAAATTAGGTTGACCCTCTCTTCTTTGTGGCAGCCCCTCAAATATTGGAACAGTGCAATCATGTCTCCCCTTGTCCTGCTCTTCACTAGACTATACATATCCAATTCCTGCAACTATTCTTCATATGTTTTAGCCTCCAGGTCCTTAATCAACCTTGTTTCTCTTCTCTGCACTTTTTCCAGAGTCTCCACATCTTTTTTATATTGTGGTGACCAAAATTGGATGCAATATTCCAAGTATGGTCTTACAAAGGCTTTGTAAGGCGTTACTAATACTTCACATGATCTTGACTCTATTTCTCTATTAATGCAGCCTAAGACTGCATTACACCTTTTGGTGGCGGCTGCACACTATGGGCTCATATTTAAGTGATTGTCCACTTATACTCCAAGATCCCTGTCACAGTTATTGGCACTGAGCCAAGTTTCACTTAGTCTGCACCTGTACAGTTGATTTTTCTTGCCTAAGCATAAAACCTTACCTTTATCTATGTTGAATTTCATTTTGTTAGATAGGGGCCAGTGTACATTTAATTGATTTAATTAATTTATTTAATTTAGCTGGGTTTTGTAATTCTGATTTTATGAATAAGCTGTTTGTGATCAATAAGTTTCACAAATGAACAAAAAAAAAAGAGGGAAGAGACACAGAAAAAGAGAGGGAGAAATTCAACTTCCTTGTCCTTCATTTTCTGAAATTGTTTTGAATTTTATAATGAAAAGATGTTAAGGAAAAGGAAGTGACAGATTTTGTAGTACTCTAGGATCAAAACAGTTGCATAATATATGCACCTCAACTGCTTGAAGAAGCACATTTTTTCAATATTCAGAAGAAAGTGAAAGAAGATGATGAGGTGCACAGTATTGCTTGCAACTAATATGTACAATAAACATCTTTTTAAAATATATCCGTTGATGTATACTGCTGGCTGTTCCTGGGTTTCATAGCTATAGAACTCCATTCACTATTTTCTAGTACTCGTTTGCTGAAGGCTCATTCTTAAACATTACTTGAGGGATTTTTTTTCTCTGTGTATGTGTCATTTAAAAGTATATAAGCATCTGTCAACAGAAGCCTTTTATTTCTCATAACAAGAGAACTCTGTTTATAAAGTGACACCAGCTGCTCAAGCCAAATGGGTTCTATTAGAGCTAATTTAATTTTACGTAAGTTGATATATTTGCATTTTGAATCTCCAGTTACAAAACAAGGTGCTACTTTATAGACGGATGCAGCTTCAAGCTACAGTGTATGGACAATGCTTAATCAGTGAGTACATCAGGAAATAAACATAATCATCAAGTATACTAATTAAGCCTAGACACTTTTCCAACATGCATACACTATATGGATTAACAAGGCAATTTATTAAAAAATCTTAATTGTGAATATTATATTTTTGTACATTTTATTTCAGAAGGCTTCAGATGAATCTTCTGTGAATAGACCAGCCATCCGTCCTTTCCAGAGTATACAGTGAAATCAGGCACATCTGTCTAGTATCTGCAAATCCCCATGGAAAATGTGCTTTGTTTTTATCCTGCCAGATAACCTGATACGTTTTGCCAAGGAAGTGAATGCCGAAGTTGCCAATCTAGCTAAATATCGGTCAGAAAACTGAAAAAGTAGAAGACAATCAGATAGTTTGATAAATATAAATTTAATCAAGTATATTTTTGTAAATAAAATGACATAGTAATGGAATTATTGAAAACAAGTTGCCTATATTGATTCAAATTATTTTTAGAATTAATATCAAACACTGGCTAAGGCGCTGAGTTAAGAAGCAGTGAAAAATGAAAATAAAAATTAAATAGAAAAAAGAAAGAAAAAGACTGAAGTGCTGCCATACTCGTTTTCATGCAATGCACCTGAAATACTTTTGACAGTGGAGGAAAAACACAATTAAATTCATTGTTGGAGTTGGAGCACATTCCAAAGTGAAAACAGTTTTTTAAAAAAGTGCCTGGAAAGAATGGTTGTAAGTAAATATTAGGATTGCTTCAGGTATTCAGAGGTTTAGGGAAAGGTGGGGGGAGGTTGTGATTCTGCACCCTTTTTCAATATCTTTTCTCACAAATGCATATATGAATCCTAAATATAGGTTTCCATAGTCCAGCATCCAAAGAAACTGTGTGTGTATGTGTATGCTGCATAGTAATAAATGCAATTATTTGCACATGTATTTTTGGACAGCTCTTACAATTCTCCATCCTATTTGTGCACAGGGAAATGTGGGCTGTAACTTCAGTACTTTTATAATAAATGGTTGGATGTGTGAACTCATCACCACGATATTTCAGGGGGGAAATGCATATTCAGAATCCTTTAACTCTGAAAGGTTTGTTTTTCCAGTAGCAGCTGCTGCTACTGCTGCTAAAACCCCCAAATAGTGCAGCTACCCTTGAAAAACTTCTATAGGTAGCAGACAGATAATAATTAGGAAATGGTTAGAAGGAGGACCAGAGAGATTCAAGACCATGTCCAGCCAACCAAGTGTCTTAGCTCAGGCATTGCCAGAAACAGAAACAGAATAACAGAGTTGGAAGGTTTTATTGTCCAACCCACTGCCCAGGCAGGAAACCCTACATCACTTCAGACAAATGGTTATCCAACATCTTCTTAAAAACTTCCAGTGTTGGAGCATCTACAACTTCTGGAGGCAAGGTGTTCCACTGATTAATTGTTCTAACTGCCAGGAAACCACTTAGCCCATCGTATCTTTCAGGATGGTTTTTATGAGAATAAGACAGAAATACAAGCAATTTCCCCAAAACACATGATGTAAATCAAATAAATAAATAATTCAGGACTGTGACACTTTATTTAGCAACTTTTTCCTTGGAAGGGAGGAATGCTACTGTTTTAAGAATCACATTAATTTCTAGGAGTGGGTACTTGATGAGTCTGGAAGTTCTGACTGAAGCACCTGCACAGCTGATTTGAGGAACAGTTCCTTTTCCCTTTACCATAGAGCTGGGGTGTCAAACTCACGGCCCACAGGCCAGATGCATTACACCTGGCTACGCCCACCCCCAGTTTAGTGAAGGGGGGGAAAGTCACAATATGTGGAGTGATTAATTAATTATCATCATTGAATGATTTTTCTTCAAATGCTCATAATTATAAATTCCTTGGTTAAATTATTATATAGAGAGCTTTATTTAAAAACAATAAGCTAGTGTTTTAAAATCCTCTCTGCAGCTTTCCACTCTGCACATTTAATAGAAAGCACTGTGTGTTGGTTTCCTAAATTGTTTTATTTTTGTATGTGTCCCAGAAACACCAAACTTCAATCTTGTCTATCAGCATGTAGAAATTGCCCTATGAAAGGATTTAATCCATTCACGTTCTAAGAGCACAGATAAGAACATGGCCTGTTTTCCATCTTGGCTGTCAATGTCCCTATGTTCATTCTTATGCTCTTCTATTCCAGCCTTTGTTTAATGTAAAAGTTTGAACACTGAAAGCATAGGAGTGGACGTGGGAGGGTTAAATAAACTATTTGTGTGTGCAACCCTCAAATGCATTATACTGAAAGCATAGTTACCGCACTAGCCTATACCGGGCTGCCAACTCCAATGATTTAAATTAGGCTATTCTAACTTGAGTGTGTATCTGATGAAAGTGTGATTCATTCTGCCATGTTCTGTCCTATCCTTGTTTACGTGTGGTGGCTTCTTTCTTATTAACATTATAAGCAATAATCAGTGGATTCGCAGATGCTAGAATCTATGTCTAAATCAAAGCACGAAGAACAAAAACAATAATTCATGACTTTGTTATTGAAGATAAATTGCCATTATTACTCAAGCAAAAGCTCAATGAAGAATAAGAAGAGAGCAAAGGAGAGAATGAAATTAGCTATCCATCGAGTCCCAAAAGTTACATGGCTGGATTTCAAAGAGAGAGCCACTACTATGACCAAAGAGAACTCTTCAGACTCTTTTGATACATTACATGGAATTTAATAGTTCTTGGCAAAATAACTCGTCACCTTAAACCAATATTCTTTTCTTTGAAACTTCGAGGAAACAAAATCAGTTTTAAAATTCTTTCAAAAAAATTAATATAAAATTTTAGACCAATTCTTTTAAGCAGAATGTGTTCTTGCACTGATTTTGTTATGAAGCTGCCAAGGGGTGTTCCTGAATAGCCTCTCTTTTATTATACAATCAACTTTCCAATAGCCTGCAGCTTCCTAACTTCTCATCAATCAATTAAATGACAAAGGAAGATCACAGTTCCCATTGACTGAATCTCTCACACTGCAAAGCATGTGCCTTTCACAACAAATGCAATACGTCCAATGCAATTGCTCAGGTTAATAGTAAGAAACATAGAAATAAACATCAATTTACATGGAGCAAAAGAATTTTGAATTTTTAAATAAGCCAGGAAAATGGTTGGTATATGAACTGAGGAATACAAGAGAAAATGATATTACCATTACAAGATAGAAACACCATAGTAATAGGTAACTTAAAGATGAAAACAATTCATCAATATTATTCTAAATTACACAGAGGAAAAAAAAGTTTCCCTAAGAAAGCTTGATGAATGTTTAAAGAAACAAAATTTACCCAAGATCAAAGAAAAACAAGAACAATGAATGAATAGACCCATAACAATAGGGGAAGTCTGAGAACCCATAAAAAGTAGAGACCACATTTGGAACAGATAGTTTACCAGCTTTTTATGCATATTTTGAAGATGAATTATTAAACTCTTGCAAAAAATTATGAAATCTATTTTACAGATTGGAAAGGCAGTTGGATAGAGACTGATTTAGCACTATACCTCAAGAGGTCAGGATTTCACTTCACAAAATTATTGCCTGATATAATGAATAAATAATGACTATAAGTTATTTAAAATGATTTTAGCCAAGAGGATGAAAATAATTTTACAGGACTTTATTCATAAAAATCAATGTATGTTTATTTACCAAAGGACAATTTATTCATTTATTTATATTAAACTTCTATGCTGCCTCTCTTGTTGAGGCCCTCTAGGTGACTTAGAGCCATATAATTAAAATACAATATAAAACCTAAACAATATATACAAACCGTACACTTAAAATTCAGTTGAGAGACAATATTAGAAATGTATTTGAGCTTTTGGAATATCCAAAATAATTTACTGAAAAACAAGATGTATTCTTCTTAAGGGGCGTGCATAAGCACACCAGTGTGCCTACCATCCCTGTCCTAATGTTTTCTTTTATTCGTATCCTTTTCATGTATTTACACTTGTATCTGTCATAAAATACATGCTTGACGAAAATAAAATAAATAAAAAATAAATCTTTCTATATGCAGAACAGGCCTTTAACAAGAACTGATGTTCTTGTTTAAAATTTTGGAAAATATGACTGTTAGTTTATTAAATGGATAAAATGATTTGATTAAAAAAAATCAACTACTGTATTTATTAATGATGGAAATCCCTTATGGACTTTTTGCTGGAAAAAAATAAATTGATGGTTAATGGATTTGATGAAAGATCAGATTATGGAAAGAAGTAAACTTTGATTTTTCTTATAAAGAGTGGGAAAAAGAAAAATGTACATATAATTTCCAATAAGAAAGTATTGGAAATTGCCTTCTTTCTTTCTTTCTTTCTTTCTTTCTTTCTTTCTTTCTTTCTTTCTTTCTTTCTTTCTTTCTTTCTTCTTTTTGATATTTCTTTTTTACTTTTCCATTAATTTTTTCCATTTCTCTTATCCTCAATTCAAACTCTGTATTGTTTTGTGGAAAACTTCTTTAATGTGTGTGTGTGCATACAATACATACAGGACCCTTCTCGCTCCCCGAGTTGTTCAGAGTTACGGCGTCCGGGCCTGAGGTTGATGTTGTGTAATGCCAGGTCCATGATTAATAAGGCCCCCCTCATTTATGATCTTATTCAAGAGGGGGGTGCGGACCTGGCAGGTATTACGGAGACCTGGTTGGGCCAAGAGGGGGGGGTCACCCTTGTTGAGATGTGCCCGCCAGGTTTCCGAGCATTTCATCGGCCAAGGGCCCAGGGCAGGGGTGGGGGGGTGGCGGTCATTATAAGGGAAAGTCTTGATCCAAGGGAGACCACTGTACCTCAGATAGCCGGATGTGAGTCGCTCCTGGTGAAGTGGGGCCATGGTGTGCGGGTGGGCTTGCTGATTGCGTACCTGGCTCCCTGCCACGTGACAGTGGCCCTGCCCGAGCTTCTCAACGTTATTGCCGAGGTGGCGGTTGATACCCCCAGGCTTTTGGTCATGGGGGATTTCAACCTGCCGTCTGTCGGTGAGGCGTCTGGGTTGGCTCGGGAGTTTATGGCTTCCATGACAGCCATGGACCTGACACAATTAATTCTTGGCCCCACTCACACAGGAGGACACACTCTGGACCTGGTTTTTGTCTCTGGTCAGTGGTTGAATGGCCTAGATGTAGGGGATATAGTTATTGAACCCCTGTCATGGTCGGACCATTCTCTCCTGAGGCTAGACTTTCTGACCACCAAACCCCGCCGCAGGGAGGCAGAACCGATTAGGTGGTTCCGCCCCAGGCGCCTGATGGACCCTGATGGGTTCCAGAGGGAGCTTGGGCCAATGCCCGAAACTCTGGCTCACGACTTGGCCGAGGACCTGGTGGCGCCTGGGATAGGGCGGCCGCCAGTGCCCTGGACCGAGTCGTGCCTTTGCGGCCTCTGACCCGGCACCGAATCTGCCTGGCTCCTTGGTTCTCTGAGGAGTTGAGGGACATGAAGCGCCGGAAAAGACGCCTAGAGAGTGGTTGGAGGGTGAGTCGATCTGAATCCGACCGAACACTAGCTAGGTCCCATCTTAGGACCTATTTGGTGGCGATAAAAGTGGCAAAGCGTAATTACTTTTCCGCTCTTATTGCATCGGCAGATAACCGCCCAGCCGCCTTGTTCAGAGTGACCCGCTCCCTCCTACATCAGGGAGCGCAGTAGGACTTCTTGCAAGGGCGGGCTGAGGATTTTGCACAGTATCTGCACGATAAAGTCGCTCAGATTCGGGAAGGCTTGGACTCTGACTGGGTAGATTCCGGCGAGGTGACTGAGGTTGGTCTTGAGAACGTTATCTGGGATGAGTTCGATCCTGTGACTTCCGAGGACGTGGACAGGACTTTGAGGAGTTTAAACGCAACCACATGTTTATTGGACCTGTGTCCTTCCTGGCTGGTACTGGCCACTCGGGAAGTTACACGAGGCTGGCTCCAGGGGATTATAAATGCTTCTTTGAGTGAGGGTTTCTTGCCTGCCGCCTTGAAAGAGGCGGTGGTGAGGACCCTCCTCAAGAAGCCTTCTCTGGACCCGGCTGTTTTGGCAAATTTTCGTCCTGTCTCCAACCTTCGCTTTATTGCGAAGGTTGTTGAGAGTGTGGTTGCGCGCCAGCTCCCACAGTACCTGGATGAAACCGTCTATCTAGATCCGTGCCAGTCCGGTTTCAGACCTGGGTACAGCACGGAGACGGCATTGGTCGCGTTGGTGGATGATCTCTGGAGGGCTCAGGACAGGGGTTGCTCCTCTGTCCTGGTCCTGTTAGATCTCTCAGCGGCGACTTCCAGTGGCGCCTTCCTCGTTGGCGGTGGGCTTTTCATGCCCGCTGGTTTCTCGGCACGTTAGAGCCGCCTTACAACAGACAGGCGGCTCGAAAAACCCTGCTCCTTGACGGGAGGAGCAGGGAGAGCTTCTGGGGGTGAGGTTGAGCCTCACTGAGTCGCCCCAGGGATTTTTCCTTGTCCTGGGGAGGGCTCAGAGGGATGGCTCCCTCCATACCCCCAGGGTATGCTCCGCGCCGAGAGGATCCTCCGCTAATTATCTAATTAGCGGAGCCAGACGTTGGGAGCAACACCACAATCGAAGCGATAATTGGAGCAAGTTGGAAAAGAGAGAAGAAAAATTTAAGCAAGTATGGATTTTTTGCAACGGATTTTTTGGAAGAGGAGGGGGGGAAGGGGGGAAGGAGAGGAAGAAAAATGAAAGTTTTTAAGATGGCGACTGGCTCTGCTTGAAAGGAAAGTGGTAGCGGAAATGGAGCGCAGAGTTTAGTCCTGAAAGACTTTGAAAGGAATATTTTGTCACAGAAAAAGAACTTAAAGGAACAGAGGCTGATTTAAATAGATTTCTTCTGGTTTTTTTTCTTTTCTTTTTTCTATTGAAGTAAGAAGGATTTTTTCTTGGTCCTTTTTAAAAGTAAAGATGCCTAAACTTAAAGGAAGGGGGGGCTCCCCCTTGAATCAGATGAATAAAGTTGAAATGTCTCATTTGCAGAGACTTACAGAACAGGAGTTGAAAGAGTTAATTACAAGGTCCTTAGAGAGTGTGGTAGATAAGATAAAAGGATCACAGAAGGACTTCGAGGAACTGGTTTCTGGGAAATATGACCAATTAAGTCAAATTATTGCTCAAGTAGCTTCAGATTTTTCAACTGCGGTGGCTGCAATGGGGAAGAAAGTGATTGAGATGAGTAGTAAATTTGAATCTCAGGTACAAGAATTACAAGCGAAACTTCTGGAAGCAGAGGCCGAAAATTATAACATTCAGAATGATGTTATTATTCTTCAAATTAAGGCTATGGAATCTGCAATTAGACTAAGAGGGATAAAAGAAAACAACAGAGAAAACTTAAAAACAACTTGTGCAAAGGCCTTTGCAGAATTATTAAAGCTACAAGATGAATTAATTTTGGGTTCTATAGCGAAAGTTTACAGAGTTAACTCACGTTTGGCTAAACAAAGGAATCTGCCTAGAGATGTCGTTGTTTACTTCACTGATAAGAGACTGAGAGATGATATTTTACAAAAGTCTTATTCTGATAGAGTGCAGGTAGCAGGTACACAAATCAGGATTTTCAAAGAGCTACCATCGAAAGTCTTGAAGGACAGGAAAGATTTTGATTTTTTGGTCAAGGAATTGAAGAGAAGTAATATCCCATTTAGATGGGATTTTCCAGTTGGTATAATTTTTAGATATCAAGGTGTGAGACATTGTCTGAATACTATTGAAAAAGCAGAATATTTTTATCAAAATATCTTCAAGGGAGCATCGAAATATGTTAAGAATAAAAAGTCAAAAACAGAGTTTACAAAATGTGAACAGAAAGAAGAAAATCAAAGTGTGTTAAAAGTAAAAGGAGAATTTGGTGGTTGTCCAGAGGATTCTATTATGGATTTTTCTGATGAGAAAACTGAACACCTCAGTGATCTTGGGGGATTACAGGACCTTGAACTGCTGGAGGAAGATTCAAAAAACAAAGTTTTACTTCGAGATGACCAGCAGCAAAGGGCCAATACTCTTCAGGACATGGGGGGTGATGCTAATCGACAGGAACTAGAAGTCAATGAAGAAATCCGACTGAAAACCACAGGTGATAAATTTAAAGAGCATCTTGAATTGTTTGATACTGAATCAGAAAGCATTGAAAGATTTGGAAAAAATGGATTATAAAAACTCTTTTAAGATGTACAACAATTTGTTAAAAGTTCATTCTGAGTTGGACTAACTTTAAACTTATATATCAAAATGGATTATAAAAATTTTTTACTATGAAGTTTATCCTGGATTGGACATGTTATCCTGAGTTCTGATAGATTGCTGCAAAATTAGCAGCGATCACTGGTTACCCAATTATATATTTTTTGTGGAATTTATTTTCTAGGAGAAGACTACGAAATTGAAAATATCCTATAACCCGAAGGATTGAATTGCAAAGGTGGCAGGATTTGAAATAATTTTGAAGGAACATCTGGGAATGCAGCTCTTAGTTGGTTTTTTTTTCCTCTTTTTTTTTTCTTCAAGACTTGAATGTCAAGACTGCAAAAGCCTATTTTTAGGTATAGTATAAGTTAGCTTGAATGAATCTTCCTAGAGGTGTGAATATCTTCGTGGTTGGATATTATTCATATAAAGTCACTCGGGGGGTTGTGTGGGGAAATGTTTTATTTTGCTGATGGGGGCAGCGGCAAGATGAAGATTATTGAAGCAGGATTTATGTAAGGAAATATGTTTGACTTCAATCAAGTTGAAGAGAAGATTGAAATTTGGATTATACAGACTGAGGAATGAATTAAACAAAAGATAATTTTCTTAATGATATAACTGCGTGATTATAAATATATATGCATATATATGTTTTATGTTTTGGGTTTTTTTTTTTTTTAGTTAAGGGGTGTAGTTAGGATAGAATTATAATGGTGTTCTTAATTATAATGGTTATTAATGGTTTTTTCTTATAATATTGTTTAAATATATTAAGGTCTGGGTTTTTGTTTTTTTTTACTTTTTTTTCCTTCTTTCCTTCTTTCTCTTTCTTTTCCTCTTTTGAAATTTGTTTAATTTAGAATTTGAATATTTAATAATCTTTTTCTTTTTCCCTTGTTCTAAATGTTGTTTTTCTAACTTGTAGCGGAAGTCAGGGGGGGATGGGGAGGGAAGGGGTTAACTTGTAGCGGAAGTCAGGGGGGATGGGGAGGATGGGAGGGGTTGGGTAGGGAGACTGGGGAGGGGGGGTGAAAATGAAAAATTTCTGTATTGTAAAACTTTTTCAATAATAATAATAAAAAAGATCTCTCAGCGGCTTTTGATACCATCGACCATGGTATCATGCTGCGTCGGTTGGGGGGTTTGGGGGTGGGAGGCATCATGTTACGGTGGTTCTCCTCCTATCTCTCCAACCGATCGCAGTCTGTGTTGGCAGGGGGGCAGAGGTCGACCTCGAGGCGCCTCGTTTGCGGGATGCCACAAGGGTCGGTCCTCTCGCTGCTCCTGTTCAACATTTATGTGAAGCCGCTGGGTGAGATCATCCATGGTTTTGGGGTGAGTTGCCAACTGTACGCTGATGACACTCAGCTGTACATCTCCACCCCTGACCACCCCAATGATGCCCTCGAAGTGATGTCCCAGTGCCTTGAAGCCGTGCGGGTCTGGATGGGGAGGAACAGGCTTCGTCTCAACCCTTCCAAGACCGAGTGGCTGTGGATGCCGGCGTCCCGGCATAGCCAGCTGGTGCCATCGCTGGCTATTGGGGGTGAGTCATTGGCCCCCACAGAGGGGGCTTGCAACTTGGGTGTCCTCCTGGATTCATGGCTGTCCTTGGAAGGGCATCTGGCGGCCGTGGCCAGGGGGGCCTTTTATCAGGTTCGCCTGATGCGCCAGTTGCGCCCCTTTCTGGATCGGGACTCCATGTGCACAGTCACTCATGCACTCGTCACGTCTCGCCTGGACTACTGTAACGCTCTCTACATGGGGCTCCCCTTGGGGTGCACCCGGAGGCTCCAACTGGTCCAGAATGCGGCCGCGCGGGTGATTATGGGAGCGACAGGGTGCTCCCATGTGACACCTCTTCTGCGCGGGCTGCACTGGCTTCCGGTGGTCTTTCGGGTGCGCTTCAAGGTGTTAGTTTTGACCTTTAAAGCGCTCCATGGCATGGGACCGGGGTACCTGCGGGACCGCCTGCTGCTACCGATAACCTCCCATTGGCCAGTATGCTCACACAGAGAGGGCCTTCTCAGGGTGCCATCAGCCAAGCAATGTCGGCTGGTGGCCCCCAGGGGGAGACCCTTCTCTGTGGGGGCACCCACCCTATGGAACGAGCTGCCTCCAGAAATTGGTTTGATCCCGGACCTCCGCACTTTCCGAAAGGCCCTTAAAACCTATTTATTCCAACAAGCCAGCCTTACTTGATTGATTTTAATGGGGTTTTTAACAAAAAATTTTCCGCTATTATTGATTTCTGGGGTTTTAAATTGGGTATTTTAATGAGGTTGAGATTTTTATTTGGAACGCCAATGATTTAATTCAATTTTAAAATTCTTTTAATGTTTGTATTATATGTGTTTTAAATTTGGTTGTTCACCGCCCTGAGTCCCCCTCCTGGGAAGAAGGGCGGTATATAAATTGAAATAAATAAATAAAATAAATAAGAGCCAAGGAGATAGAAGATTGATAGAATCTAATGGTGTATCAAGTAACAAAAAAAGGACTAGCATCCTTTATCTCATGGCATACTGCATCCATGATAAAATATTTATTCCCATTTTAAAAGTTGGAACATTTATTTGGACTGTTGCTGCCACAGCAATTCATTTTAGGTCTCAGCTAGTTTGAATAGCATAAAAGATCTTTCAAGAGCCTTCAGAAAACAATTTGATGCTTTTTTTCATTTGGTTTTTTAAAAAACCCACAAGTTATTCTATTAATAAAAATAATGATCTGAGGATATTTGAAAAGGAGGCACCAGGAAAAAAAACCCTGAAGGTAATATTGAATGAAAATATGGAGTTGAAGAAAGGTTAAGTACCTCACTTCTTGTTCATTTTCAATTATCTTTTTCTAAAGAGCTTTTTAAGGAATAATAAAAATAATTGGATTAGAATTAAAACGTGTGCATGCAATCTATAGTTTTGCTTTTAAATTCCCTAGTAATAAAAATGACATGAAATATTTTTGGAGGTACAATTTTTATAAGGCTGGTCGAGGGGAATGAATGCATGCATACATATATAATAGGGAGAGGTTTTAAAAACATGTAAATTAGGCAAAGAGGGGACCAAATATAGCTATCTTGAGCAGAAATTAAATCTTTACAAACTTGACGCAAAAAGTGCTAATGGTTCCAATTCAGTCCCTGACATCTCCAGGCAAAATTATCTATATGAACCAGGGATGCGTTCCAGTTACCTTTACTACCGGTTCGCAGCAGGGTCACACACTCTTCTGAGCATGCGCAGAAGCATTTTAATTATGTCAGGGTCAGTGGGCGGAGCCTCCCAAGGTAGCCTTTTACTACCATTTCTATAGAACTGGTTTCTATATTTTTATGAGTTCTCTTTAATAGAGTTTCATAGGTCTGTAGCTGTGTCTCTGGCAACACACATTAATTACATTTCAAGGTTTCACAGAGTGTTGTCTACTTTGTCAGCTATATGTGCACACACATATAGACACACATACACAAGAGAGAAAAGTAAAAAATATTTTAGAGCACAGGAAATACCCACATACTTGAAGGCAACCCAATTCTTCCTTGTGTATGTTATACCATAACCTCTCTTCTCCAGCAGAGATTCAGTAAATAATATAACAAATTAGATTTTGGTTTTTTTGATGTTTTTATAATAAAAATTGATTATAATATGGAAAAATAAATGTCCATTATTATCCTGTCTGCAAAACAGAACAAAAAAAATATTCAAATTGGTCACTTAAAAGTATTCCTGGATCACTCATACAAAGGTGCCTCCTCAGTTGCAAATGCTGATCAAGCAGTTTTTATCACTTTGTAAATCGGTCTGCTTGCTGAAAATAAATTTTTGCATGCAATGTGTTGCCATATAGCGTAGATAATACTGGATTATGAATGTGCATATGCCAAGAACAACCCTAATAGAGAATTCAACTTTGTGAGGTTACTAACAGATTAATAAAGTTCAATAAATAATTCAAACCATAACTAGTTCATGATGAGAACCTCAAAGGATTAAGGAATACAAAATTGAAACAGCTTTCTTTCAAAATAAGCAAGGCTCGCTTGTAGCTACTTCAAAGAAAGACCTTGTGGAGGCTATTTTCAGATAATTTTGCTTCTAGAAGTGCATATTCAGGCATGTGTTAAGTATCATCAGGTTTAATAATTTTGAGAGCTTAACCCAATGTCCCTCGTTGGCCCTCTGCCATGAGGTTACTTGACTATACAGCAGATGACCACTTTAATCTCCCACAGTGCCTTGGATGATTAGATACACTTGGGCATGCTGGGAAATTTAAATGACCACCTGTCACAGATGCCAAAAAAGGATTGGGATGGAGTCCACAGCATGCGTCAGCACATGTGGCCCTTCTCAAGATACAAGGACCCTGCAAGATGCCCAAGGATACTGGATGCTGTTATCCAGCTTGCTTTCATTATGATCAGATGTTTTCAGGATTATAGATTTTGTTTACAAATCAAGACATTATATTTTAACAACTGGAGGTTGATATTTTTCAAATTTTAAGTTTAGAGAAGTTACAGTGTTCAAAGTTAAAAGCAGAGCTAGAAATAAAAGTACATATTCTACTGTCCAGCAGAATAGAATAGAATAGAATAGAATAGAATAGAATAGAATAGAATAGAATAGAATAGAATAGAATAGAATAGAATAGAATAGAATAGAATAGAATAGAATAGAATAGAATAGAATAACAGTGTTGGAAGGGACTTGGAGCTCTTTTGGTCTAACACCCTGCCCAGGCAGGAAACCCTACACCACTTCAGACAAATGGTTATCCAACATCTTCTTAAAAATTTCCAGTGTTGGAGCATTCACAACTTCTGAAGGCAAGTGGTTCCACTTATTAATTGTTCTGTCAGGAAATTTCTCCTTAGTTCTAAGTTACTTCTCTCCTTGATCAGTTTCCACCCATTGCTTCTTGTTCTACCCTCAGGTGCTTTGGAGAATAGTTTGACTCCCTCTTCTTTGTGGCAACCCCTGATATATTGGAACACTGCTATCATGTCTCCCCTAGACCTTCTTTTCATTAAACTAGACATACCCAGTTCCTGTACAAAGAATCTTTGTACTGTAATATTCGTTCTTCCCCTATTTTGACATTTTGCTTTTTGAAATCAAGGATGAACTTGTGACTTTTAGTGTATGAGATAAACAACAACACATTAGACAGTCAGAAAAATGTGTTTTTCAGAGATTTCTACAGCCTTTCCTATGTCCCAAACCCCAACAGCCATCTAAACAGTCTGAAGCATAGAGCAGTGGGTCCCTTTCTAGCTCGGCTGCCTGGCAGCGGGAAGAGGGAATGGTTCCATGTGAGCAGCAGGTGAGCATGGTCACATGCACAATTCCATTTGCACAAGTGGAGTGTACATGTGAGTGTAAGCACCTGCTGCTTGAGTGGCTCAGTTCCAAATGGGCCATGGCCCAGGGGTTGGGGATCCCTGCCATAGAGGATTTCAAAATTGTAAGTCAGGAGACAACTAAATGCCAAACTCAAAGTTTCCTATTTCTCGCCTTACAAGCTACATTCAGGCATCATGTATCAGGTTTTACTTTTGGGCATCTACAAATGAAGGTAAATATACGTATCCCAGGATAACGTTGTAGGATCCAATTTGGGTCAGTCACCGGGACCAGGAGTTTAAAGTATTTCAAACTTTCAGACTCATGCTGAAGCCCACATTCTGGTAAGAAAGAAGTTTCCTGAAGATGAACTCCAGCACGAGTCTGAAAGCTTGGAAAACTGAACCTCTGGTCCCAGTGATTGATCCAGAATGGATCCTGCAACAGGCATCTACAGATACGTTTATGGCTTCCCATTATACTCAAATTTTCCTAGTTATATACAGAGCCAAACAATGGTATTTGAAAATGTGTGATGTTCAAGTTTTGTGTGAAAGAAAGAAGGGTCAAAGTGGGATAATGAATTCTACAGATGTTCATTTAAATGGAGGAAGTGTATTTTCAACAATTGCAATTAAAAAAAACTCAAGCTTCTTCTAAGTGAACAATCTGTCTTTTGCCAAATAATTCAAAGTTTATATAGCACTTTTATTACATTAATATTTATAAGATGGTACTTAACTGCCATTAGAACAGTCAAGGAAATTCACCCATAGATTTCTTTCAGATAAAAATGGTGTAATCCACCTAAATGGATGATTGCCAATACATAGATTTCATTCTGCATTCTTTGAGTACAGTACACTACAATATATATTTTTGAAAGATGTACAGAAGAAAAAGAAATCATACATCTGAGAAACATTTGCTGTTGTGTATGTTTTAACTCATTCTACACTATTCAGATAATTGGGTGGCATACTATTAAAAGCATATATTAGGAAATGATGCATTTAGTGGCAAAGCTGAGTTCATAGGGTAAAAGGCTAAAGGTCTGAAATGTCTCTTCGAACATCTCTGAATATATACTCACTTCATACAGTCTTCATACAATAGTATAAATTTTATTTAAAGAAGTTTCAAATTGCACAAATGCAAGAACTGAACTTGCATAGATAAAATAAACAAATAAGGCAATAAAGATTTTATCTAGCACACTAACACCAAAGTAAAACAAAGGCCTTACTGTAGTCAGAATGTTTACTTATAATTTAGCGACAAAGAATCTTTGCAACAAATGGTTCCTGCTTTCTCCACTGGATTTAAAATAAATTATAGAATTGCCTCTAATTCGTCATAAAACTTTCCTGCTAGAGATACCCAAGGTGTGTGTGTGGGGGGGGGGGGGGTGGTCTACATTTGCTGTACATAGGAATACTGCTTGCTATAAAGCAATGATTATTGAGGTTTCTATGCTCTACTACAGAGCATACAGGTGGCCTGCTGGCCAGATGCATCACGCCCACCCAAAATTAATAGTTGAATAAAGAATACTCTGTTACCAAGGATCGAGGTTGGACCCATTAACTTACAAAGACAATGATAATGATTCATCCAGAGTGTCCTTTATTGATGCACATCTGTTCACTTACAAGTATCATCAGGAACTGCACCTAGGATCTATGTGTAGCCCCTTGTCATATGTGGTGTGGTTGGTGGCTCCGGAGTCAATGAGCCACCAGGATTCCTCTCTATCTAGTTTGTTGGCTTGTGGGGTTTCCTGTGCGTGCTCCCCTACTCTACATAATGAATCGTTCCGGCTTTCTCTTGAGCTATCTCTATTCCCTCTTCTTTCCCAGGGTTTTGGTGAGTCTCTGCGCCTGAGTCTGTTGTCTTGTGTATGCCTTTCAGAGTGTCTACTGCGGTATTCATGTCTGTTCCTCTCTCTGTGGTTTCTGGGGAAGTCTCGCCTGTAGTGCCCCCTGGACCCACAGTTGTAGCATTCTATGGGGTCCTGCGTGGCGTCATTAAATGCTACCCTCTTTGAGTGCCTGTGATCCCTGTGTGTGATTTGGTGACTCTTCCTAAGGTTGTCCTCCGCTATTAGTTTATTGGAGGGACTATCAATAGACATATGCCCTAGACTGAGGGTATCTAGGTGCGTAATGAATGTGTCCCAGGCTGGGCCTAGTGAGTTGAGTATTATACTCTTCATGGTCTGCTCTGAAACAATCTCCCCCCCTTAGATGTAGTTCTGCCCTGGTTGCGTTTAGTTCCGATAAGTGTTCCCCCATGGAGACCCCGGGCTTGATCCTAGCGGAGTAGAAATCTTTGGAAATTTTTGTGGTGGTGGCCACTCTTTCACTATAGAAGTACCCAAACATTTTTTGTGTTATCTCAGATATAGTTAAATAATGCTCTATGCTGTGATATATGTGTGGTGAAATGCTAGAGATCAACAAGTAAGAGACTCTCTCTGGAGGGTCAGTAACAAAAAACAGCATATTTTCTTTTAAAAGAATAACTTGGAGTTGTTGGTACCACTCCATTAAATTTGATCCCTCCATTTTTAGTTTTGGAAAGTCATTAGGCAGATTCCCTGTGTTACTATTCAGGTTACTTACTGCAGGCTGCTGTCCATGCTGCTTGACATGCAGGAAGCCGCAGTATGGCACAGGAACGCTTGTAGGCAGTTTAAAAATCCCTCCTTGCATTTTTTTTCTTCTTTTGTCCACAGGTGGTTCTGCGCATGCACGAAGCTCATTCCAGCCATGGCTTCGCCGGGGAAGGTTCCTGTTGCTGCAGCTCTGTCGAAGAAGCCTCTCCTGGTCGTGCAGGCCTCAGGCTCTGCTCTCCTCATCCAGCGGTGGTCCGGAGAGCTCCCTCTCTCCTCAGGATGAAGATTCTTGCCTCTTGGTCGTGTTCGCAGCGGCGGCGGTGGTGAGTACCGGTCCAGTAATCATCAGTCTGGCGTCTGTGGCTTCGGTGAGGGGTGGTGCTCGATCATCGGGGGGGGGTGCTGTGGCATTGGTGGGTCCCCAGCGGCACCTGCGCTCCTCGATTGGGTGTTGGGGATCCCTCTCCCTCTGCCCCTCGCCCCTTTGAATGCTTCGGGGGGGGGGTTGTTATTTTTATTTTTGGCCCGAAGGCGGTGGTGAGCGTTTTTATGGCTTGCTCCACCTGCCGCTCCGTTGGCAAGTCTTCGGACCCTGATCCTTCTTCCTCCTCTTAAGGGCTGCCCTCATTTTTTAATTCTGGAGGTTTGCGCCCTTTTTGAGTCGGCCATATTGGATCCTCTACTTTAATAGGCAGGCGGTCAGCCATCTTTGTTGGCCACGTGTTCCAAGATGGCCACCATTCAAAACTCAGCATGGCACTGGCTCCCTTTTCCTCGGTAAGGTGTTCGGCTGGGGGTGGCTTTCTTACCGGTGTGGGTCCAGTTGTCTTGCTTTGCATCTGCGGTTGCTCCCGGCCACTTCCCGGCTCCGGATTAGCTCTCTGATGCTGGCCACGAGTTCTTCGTCGGCCGCGGGCGATCCCAGCAAGCTCAGCAAGTCGCGCCTGAGCTTGCTGGTGTCCGGATGGTCGATCTCCCCCCGTTTCGTCTTTCGGACCCCTGGTCATCGTCAGATAAATAGGTTTCGGGGTCATTGTCTCCTCTGCCTTTCTCTGGTGCTTCTGCAGGCAGGGTGTCGCTCGTGTAGCATTGTTCCTTCATCTTCCTCGTATCAGATCTGGTGTGGGGTTTTCTCCTTTCTTCAGATGGGTGTTGTTTTCCAGGCATGTCTTCTGGTCACTGGGTCATCCAACTATCCTCTGCTACCATTTTGTTACCAAGGATCGAGGTTGGACCCAATAACTTACAAAGACAACGATAATGATTCATCCAGAGTTTCCTTTATTGATGCACATCTGTTCACTTACAGGTATCATCAGGAACTGCACCTAGGATCTACGTGGGACAACCCTAAATACTCTGGAAGTAGAGCTTCAGGTAAGGAGTGACTAGGGGAGGGGGCGATGGGTTTGTCTGGGGGAGTTAACCCTTGGGGTGCCAGGTCAGTGGGGAGTGCTCGCCCAGGTAGGGCATTTATACGTGACATACTCATACTGAAGAAAGTTTCAGATGACTTTTAAATGTCATTAACATAGAATATGCATAGTTCAGGATTGAACTATGAAGTGCTTGGTGCTTTATGAATTTGGCTGTTTTCTTGTAGATATTTTGTTACCCAACTAAGTAACATCTTGAGTACTAGAAGAGAGTGAGGCTTGCTCTATGTTTATATTCAGTAGCTTTCCCTGAAAACATTGGTGGGTTACTGAGTTAGTAAAAGTTTAGTGAGCTTTGTGACTAGGTTCATGCCACACACTATGTCGGACCCTTGCAAATGGATCAGGCTTCTGGTCCAGTTTGGGAAGAAAAGTGGGGGGGGGGATACAGACCAAGAGACTGTTGCCAGCCCAACTGGGCTTTGAGAAAGCGACTAACCCAAAGTCATTCAGCTGGCTTTCGTGCCTAAAGCAAGATTAGAACACACAGTCTTGTCGTTTCTAGGCCAGCAGCTATATATACATTTATTTGTATAAATAAATAATATCCACATTAAGTAGACATAAAACAAAAATGCATAGTGTACACTACTTTGCATGTTGCTAATAAATTCTTATATTCCATCAACAAGTTTGGAAAAGTGAAAATTTATGTCTACACATATGCTCCTGTTTATTTTAAACTCCGGGAGTATAAATATAATGCATTCATACATAAGAGTCAACCAGAATTATTTTCACGACTTTTCCCAGAAAGCCATGAATGTCATCAGTAAGCAATATCAAACATATCCAATATCAAGCAATTTTGATGTCACCAATAAGCGATATTAAACACAAATAAAAAAGAAATGAATTCTAAATGCTAGCAGTGAAAAACAATGATGAAAATTAATTAATTAAAAAAAAAAATTTTCTCTCTGGGCAGTGGATAAATGGTCATGGTAGGGGGGAACTTTCCATCACTCCCCTGTCATGGACTGACCATTCCCTCCTTAGACTGGACTTTCAATCTGCCAGCCCTTGCCGCATGGAGATGGAACCCATAAAATTGTTCCGCCCCAGGCGCCTGATGGACCCAGAAAGGTTCTTAAAGGAGCTTGGGACATTCCCCACCTCTCAATCCTGCAATTCAGCTGAGGCTCTAGTGGCATCCTGGGAACGGTCGGCTACTGACGCCTTAGACAGAATTGCACCTTTGCGGCCTCTAACCCACAGCAGATCCCGGGTCTCTCCTTGGTTTTCCATGGAACTCCGGGAAATGAAATGTCGGAAAAGACGTCTAGAGGAACATTGGAGGTCCTCCCGATCTGAATCTGACCGAACACAGTTAAGAACCCATATTAGGTCTTATCTAGTGGCAATGGAAGTGACGAAACGAGATTACTTCGCCGCCCTCATTGCATCTGCAGAAAACCGCCCAGCGGCCCTGTTTCGTGTGACCCGCTCCCTCCTCAATCAGGGAGTGAGGGAAGACCCTTTACAGGGCAGAGCTGAGGATTTTGTACAGTTTCTGCATGATAAAATCGCTCAGATCCGGATCGGATTGGACTCTGATTGGACAGAATCCAATCGGGAGACTAGGGTGGGTCTTGAGAACAATATCTGGATTGAGTTTGACCCTGTTTCTGTCAAGGAAGTGGACAGGATTATGGGCAAACTTAGTTCCTCTACTTGCTTATTGGACCCTTGTCCCTCCTGGTTGGTTTCGGCTGCCAGGGAGGTGACTAGAGACTGGATCCAGGCAATTGTCAACGCTTCGTTGAGAGAGGGGAACTTCCCCGCCTCTCTTAAGGAGGCGGTGGTTCGACCTCTCCTCAAGAAGCCTTCCCTGGATCCAGATTCACTTAATAACTATCGTCCCGTCTCCAACCTTCGCTTCATCGCAAAGGTTGTTGAGACTGTAGTGGCGCAACAGCTCCCACAGTTCCTGGAGGAAACAGAATACCTTGACCCGTACCAATCGGGCTTCCGACGAGGACACAGCACGGAAACGGCATTGGTCGCTCTGGTGAATGATCTCTGGCGGGCTCGGGATGGTGGTTGTTCCTCCATCCTGGTCCTACTTGACCTCTCAGCGGCTTTTGACACCATCGACCATGGTATCCTACTGCAGCGACTTGAGGGGTTGGGAGTGGGAGGCACTGTCTTACAGTGGTTCTCCTCCTACCTCTCGGGTCGCTTACAGTTTGTATGGGCAGGAGGGCAAGGATCCACCCCGAGGCCCCTAAATTGTGGGGTGCCTAAGGGGTCGGTTCTCTCCCCCCTGCTCTTTAACATCTATATGAAGCCACTGGGTGAGATCATTCGTGGCTTTGGGGTGAGATATCATCAATATGCTGATGATACCCAATTATACATCTCCACCCCAGACCACCCCAGAGATGCCCTTTCCATGATGTCCCGTTGCCTGGAGGCGGTACGGGCCTGGATGGGTAGAAACAGACTCAAACTCAATCCCTCCAAGACTGAGTGGCTGTGGATGCCGGCATCTCGGATTTCAGAAACCCCATCACTTTTGATGGATGGAGAAAAACTTGCCCCCGTTGATAGGGCTCGCAACTTGGGTGTCCTCCTGGATGCTCAGTTGTCCCTAGAAGACCATCTAACGGCTGTGACCAGGGGGGCCTTCTCACAGCTTCGCCTGGTGCGCCAGTTGCGCCCTTTCCTGGACCGAGATGACCTTCGCACAGTCACTCATGCCCTGGTTACTTCCCGCTTGGATTACTGCAATTCCCTCTACATGGGCCTGCCCCTAAGATGCACCCGGAGACTCCAGCTGATCCAGAATGCAGCCGCACGGGTTGTTGCAGGAGCCCCTCGTTACTTCCATATAACACCCCTCCTGCATCAGCTGCACTGGTTACCAGTGGTTCTCCGGGTCCGCTTCAAGGTACTAGTTCTCACCTATAAGGCCCTACATGATTTAGGTCCAGGATATTTACAGGACCTTCTCCTGCCTGCTTCCCACCGTCCTGTTCGCTCACATAGGGCCGCTCTCCTCAGGGTCCCGACGGCAAGCCAATGTCATCTAGCAGTGCCCAGGGGTAGGGCATTCTCTGTGGGTGCTCCCACCCTCTGGAATGAATTACCTACTGAGCTCCGGACGGCTCCTGATCTCCACTCCTTTCGTTGGGAGCTGAAGACTTGGCTGTTCAAGCAAATAGGCTGACTCTGATTCTGGGTTTATTATTTATCATTAATTAGTTATTTGATTTAAAATACGATTTTATTGTACATGTTTCTTAACTTGTGTTCACCGCCCTGAGTCCTTCGGGAGAAGGGCGGCATATAAATACATGTAATAAATAAAATAAATAAATAAATTAAAGAACAATTAGAATCTCCTTTTGGGAAGATCTTCCTTTGCACTCATCCTCTGATTCACTCTCTGGTTCCTTTGCATCTGGGGAATAATAATCACTGACTAATTTAAAAAAGTACATCTCTTAAAGGTTTAGCTAAGATTTGTACCAAGATGACAACCCATTTATATATTAAAAGTCATAGTCCTGTTCAAATTGTCATCCCATATAGTTTTATCTTTGGTCTTTTGGGTATTTGTATGCTAATCACACAAAAGGCAAATAAACCTAGATTGGAAATCAAAGATTGGTTGTATACAAGTAATCGAGTGCGTTAATGCTTTATTTAAAGATAGAAGCTTTCTAAACCAGGTGTTATTATTGAACTAAGACTATCTATCCTTTTTGACACTTTTTAAATTAAGTTCTTCCTCTAATTTATGTTTTTGTCAGCATTGTTCCCATACTTGGTTTTAAACTGATTCTTTTTTTCTTCTCTATGTAATTAAGTACCATGAAGCGTGTGCCTATTTGTGTCAGCGGAACAAAGGAAAAAAATATTTTAATGATCCTAACAACTCAGTTTAACAAATTGATAATTTGTATATAGCAGAAGAATTATAAAAGCTTAGGAAATATCTGAAGAACCAAGGCATATCTGAAGAACCTAAGATATCATTTTCACCTCTTTACCTCAATATTTCTTCCTTATATTCCCTTCATTTTTATTCTAGTCATGTTCCAACAAGACTATATCTTTTTCATATAAAATTAGGACATAAAAAACAAACCAAAGCAATAATGCTGAGGTCAAAACATCAATTTATTTTTTTGTCTGCTTCTTTGCTCTGCTGTCACCAACTTTTGTACCGGAGAGCCAAAAAAGTCTTTGTAAAGATGGATTTGCACCATCACTCATGCCTAACTCTTTGGAGCCTATGCTTTTTGCTGCCTTCTTCTAGCTAATCCAACCTGCTATATACTTGTTCTCTACACTATTTGACTTAAGTAGAATTGGTGGATCTGGTTCTGAACAAACAGATCACAGAACAGCTGCAGTATGAGAAGTGATGGCAGTCAAATAATCCAACTATGATGTCTTCTTGGAGGGAATATGGAACATTATAATTTCTTCAGTTTGATCCCTACTCTTGTCTGCAGATTGGGTTTGGTGCTACATACACAGCAGTTTAATGTTCTAGACTCTAATTGGATTTTACTGTTTCTAGAATTCTGATTGGATATATATTTCATATGACATCATACAAGAGAGATTATAGTTTGGAGACAGCATCATAAAACATGTTTTGCCATTTATTGAATTTCTTCCTTGGTTTCTGAATCCTGATTTTCAGTATACTTCCATTACTATTTCATCAAATTTTCATGAGAGTCAAGAGTCAATAAAACCTTTGAAGGAACCACAGTGAAAAGTGGATGTTTCTTCTCTGTTCTCTCCATTATTTGCTTATTTGTTTTAAAGTAGTATCAAATTACAATTATATTCCTTCAGCTGCTTTAAAGTTTTGGTGTATAGGCAAATAATATATAGGTGCTAATCAAGAATTTAATTATAAAAGTAACTCAGGTTACAATTGCTCACAAACTCAGCTGGAAAATGTGTAATTTATAAGTTTGAAAACAAACAAGCAACAACAAACAGAGGGGTGTATGTGTTGATATCAGAATCAAAGCAAGACTTGACACCCAAAAAAG
The DNA here is from genome assembly GCA_030761175.1 of Masticophis lateralis. Lineage (NCBI taxonomy): Eukaryota > Metazoa > Chordata > Lepidosauria > Squamata > Colubridae > Masticophis > Masticophis lateralis. The sequence goes on along the minus strand of JAUDYJ010000003.1, from coordinate 43,108,766 downwards.
GATGTTTTAGATATTGCTGAAAATAAAATTGTCATATTTAGCCTAAGTAGATATAAAAGACTAAACCCTTCACATTATTTCTAAAAAAGAATTATGCTTTATGGTAGCAGTATCTCTTTAAGTTAATCAATTATCTTGCTAATGGCAATGGTCATAATTTCTCTCTTGGAACATAGTCCTATGCGTGTAATCCAAAGTAAATCTTTTAAATTCAGGTAGTGGCCTAGAGTCGCAGACTTAAATTACTAAGCAAAAGCTGAGTAAAAAATGGATGTCTTTAACAACTTAACTATTAATTTGATTAATAGTTGTTGCTATTGTTTTGAGAGCCTAAATATTTTTTAATAGTAATATACAGTACCGTATTTTCCAGCATATAAGACGATTTTCTAACACACAAAAATCTTCTCAAAAGTCGGGGGTCGCCTTATACGCCGGGTGTCGGTTTCCTGTAACCAGGCAGACCAGCCCAAAAGGCTTTGATGAGCCTTAAATGGCTCTAAGGAGCCAAGCTGAATTGCCTGCTGAGTTGCTGCTAATCAGCTGAGTTACACGCAAGCCCCACGTAAAAGGGAAAAACTTTCCTTTTACACAACGCTGGCCATCCCAGCTGAGTTGCCTGATTAGCAGGCAACTCAGCTGGGATCACCAGAGCTTGGATGGCCAAGTGCTGTGTAAAAGGGAAAAACTTTCTTTTTATACATCGCTGGCCATCCCAGCTGCTAATTTTTGCCTGCTAATTGGTACGTAGAAAAATCCCCCCCCCCTCCAGCTTGCTTACCTTAGCTGCTAGCCACAACGCTTGCCTTGCCTTGCCTGCAATCCATTGCATCAGCAAGCAACTAAATTTCCCTGCCTGCAATCAAACAGGCAGGGAGTTGTGGACTTCAACTCCCAGAATTACTCAGCCAGCAAAGCAAAGCTGGCTGTGGAATTCTGGGAGTTGAAGTCTACAAGTCTTAAAGTTGCCAAGGTTGGAAACCCCTGTTCTATTGGGTAAGTTTTTTCCCCCTTTGGGAGCTTTAAAAAAAATAGTTAATTGGGGGGTTTTTAGTTGTTCTTTTTTAGACCTAGCCATTTAAAGGATAGGTCTAAGTTTTAGGCTAGGAAGTTTTAAATTTATCTTTCATATAAACATAAAAATAAATAAAGATAAAAATAAAAATAAAAATAAAAATAAAAATAAAAATAAAAATAAAAATAATAAAAATAATAAAAATAAAAATAAAAATAAAAATAAAAATAAAATAAAATAAAATTTGTGCAGCTTTCTGAGATTTAGCGTGTTTCTGTAGTATTTCACTCTAACTACACAAACGCACAAAATCTCACAAAGCTGTATGTGGAATTTTTTGTGTGTAAAGTGTGAAAGTTGTTTTTTTGGGCTTTTTGTGGCTGTGTGAGGTTCCTGCTTGTTGCAGGGGCCATTTTGGGTCTAGCACAGCTGCTTTTACATTTTGGGTGAGCCAGTTGATGTTTTTTAATTTTTATTTGGTGTGCGTTGGAAGAGAGGTCGTCTTATACAGCAAGTATAGCCCAAACCCTATATTTTTATAGGAAAAGTCAGGGGTCGTCTTATACGCCCAGTCGTCTTATACGCCGGAAAATACTGTATAAACCCATTTTAAGTGTACAATTAATGTGTATTAGAAACATTGAGTAAATTCTGCAATCAGACTTTTAACTGAAACAAAAAAAAAAAGAAACTGAAGGCTTGATTTTGGCTGCTCAAAAGTTAGTATTTGAAGTATTACAATGAAGGCTGCAGAATCGTCAAATGATTCCAAATACAGATTGCAGAAAGAGGCAGAAGAAACTGTAGACTATATACTCAGCTTATCCAAGAGGAAACTAATAACAACATAAACAAAGTTACCAGAATGATTTACTGGAACATATATAAAAATTATTATGCCAGTAATGAAAAATTGGTAGAAACATAGAATTGAAAAAAGTGGTTGAAAATGAGCTGTGGAACTTCTAAAGTCAAATTGATAAAATCTTCTCTTATAACACATCAGATTTAACTGTGATTGAAAAGAAAAATGTGTGGATATGTGGCAATACCAAGAAATAGTAGCACAGAAGACAAAGAATTGGAGATCAAGAACTAAAAACCAAAATTGAAAGGTTATGGCATAAACTGGTCATGTGGCTCCAGTGGTATTTGGCACATTGGGTGCCATACTAAAACACCATATTAAAACACCTAAACAGCATTTAGAAAAGTTGAGCATTGGCCAAAATTTCCATTTGTCAATTACAAAAGGCCATGCTGCTTGGATCCACACATACACTACAATGATACATTACAACATCCTATGTTCTTAGGACAAACTCATTGTGTATGAAGGCCAACACTAGCTAAAGAACTGGCAGCTGTAAATTTAAACTTTTGTGTATACAATAAAAATCAGGAAAAATCTGATTGAAATTTATCTAACTTTTAAAACTCAGACTATATCTCTCTCAAATCCATAGTATTTAAGACTTAAACCTGATTTTGCCAGCCTATAAGTCCTACTGGACTTATGCAATTTATCAACATAAAAATTATTAAAATATTAAATTGCCTAAACCAGTTCATTGCATTTATAGTATAATGCCGAAATGTTACTTTCTTTAAAAAAATCAGTGAAAGGTTTTTCTTGTTAACTTGCTAACTGAAATATATATTGATACTAGAAGCCACATGAAATTGTTTCATTTTCCATTCTCCTCTTTTTTGTATTTATGCTTCACATAGCCAATATTAAGGTGTTTCTTATATAGTTGATCTTTGTATCATTTTTCAGGGCAGTGGAGATGATGGTAAATTAATTATGCATTTTTCATGCTATGTAATATTAGTGTTAATAACAGAATGATGAGACTGTTAAAATGATAGAAAGGTAGATACCACATGCAATTGAATTGCCTTCATTGCCTTTATTTATACAATTACTTTACAGACAAGAATGGCTCTCCAGCTTACAATGGCCTAGCTCAGCATTCTCATTATAGATACTGTTCTAAAGATATTATGAATATATCTTCACAATTTACACTGTCATGGCAAACAACTTATGAAATCTCTGTTTGAACTTTATCAAGTACATCAAAACAAAGGACAAATATTTTTTATCAAATATTTTAAAATACAAATTAGAGAATCTTATAAAAGCCAATATATTTGTTCTTCTATAACAATTTTTTCAATTCATTGTATTAATAAAAATGTAGCATATCTTCTTGCTGGAACAGAGTTAACTGTCAATAAAAGGGATGACATGATTATAGCTTACAAATATCTGGAAGACTTTCATACAGAGCATAGAAATGATGCTTAGGAGAGCAGGACTGGAATCAAATGGGCATAAATTTTATGTAGATAACTCAATTTTAACTAAGGATGATGAGAAATACATTAACAATGGGAAATATTCAAATACATTGTATCAGGAGACAGTGGACCCTACTTTTCACTCTATTTAAACAAAGGCTGGATGGACATCTGCCTATTTTATATTCAGACAACTTGCTAATTGATATTTTTATGCTAAGCAAATATTATTTATTGCAATAAAAATCAGCATTACTGATGATTGAAAAAGTAATATTTTAAAATGTGTGTGTTTGAATAATAGACTAGATATCTGGATTTTGTAATCTACTTTCTGGGTTTTGTTAAAAATTATGTTGTATCTCATTTTAATATATTATAAATTATTTATTTCAAATCTGCAAAATATTTATATCTGATCAATGCCAGGTTTTGACCCCCAAATGTGTGATTTAGCAGTCCAAGATGGTCTCTGAACATCAAAAGAATTTATCTCCCTTACTACTAATTATTATAATCAGTACAAATGTGTGCCAGAATTATGTGATAGTTTTCTAGTTCATGGGTTATGACATGTAGAAAGTTATTTTTCCCCCACTATCTCTTCTTTTATCATTTTATTTACATGCCAATCAATTTTTTGTTTTCCAAACCTTTCGTCAGTTAGAAAACATGGTCCCAGTTATACATAATAAATTATCTTCCTTCACCATCTTCCCAGCCACATAGGGAAGATTATCTAAATCATTGTCCCATTTCAAAGGAATAATTAGTCATCCTGCTGGTTGAGAAAAAGAAAATGTGACATTATGTACGCATGTCTTGTTTGTCTTCTGGTAGGGTTTTTTTTTTTTTTTCATTAGAAAGACTTACACTAACCCTTTGTGATATGTGTTTTCCTACTCACAGATATAGAATGACCCCCAATATAGACATTTATTAATATAACAAGTTGAACAGTCACATTTAGGATTATTTTTTTATGTTGCCAAATTCATTGTTAAGAAAAGGTTTTGTTCATATCAGCATAACTTTCTTTTTTTCATTTCACTTCTGGTCAACGCTGAATTGAGCAGGTTGCACCTTAGGGTGATAAATGAGTCATTAATAATATGGAATTGTGCCAGGTGTGTTTATTGTTTTATGACAGTTCACATATTTAGAAAGCAATCTCTTAATCTTTCTATAACAGATGGCTTTTAAACATAGTTTCCAAGGTTTGGTTACTTTAATAGATATTTTTTTAAAAAAAATATTATTAAAGTTTTAAATGATGTAGAAAAGTCGGGCAGTATGTTGGGAAATATTTTTTTTTTTTGGAGTAGTACTTTTGGTAGATAAGGGGTGGAAGATAAAGTTCTTGCAATATTAGATGGAATCAGAAATAGTGATCAATGTAGTGTATTAGATAATCATTCTCTACAAAGTAATCTTGTATTATGCTATTTGCCAATGTAGTCATTTCTTCATGAAGTACTTATTTACTCTGTCAATGACCAACTTTTTGTGCAGGACTATTCTTCATGCATAAAAAAGAGTATACTTTCTCTTTAACAACTGATAAATAACAAAATGCATGTGATTTTTGTAAATATTCATGTCATATTGCAATATTAGCCTGGACTAGTGGTGAAGTCCAAATTTTTTACTACCGATTCTGTGGGCATAGCTTGGTGGGCGTGGCAGGGGAAGGATACTGCAAAATCTCCATTCCCACCCCACTCCAGGGGAAGGATACTGCAATATCTCCATTCCCTTCCCCTCCTGAAGGAAGGATATTGCAAAATCTCCATTCCCACCCCACTCTGGGGCCAGCCAGTGGTGGTATTTGCCAGTTCTCCAAACTGCTCAAAATTTCCACTACCGATTCTCCAGAACCTGTCAGAACCTGCTTGATTTCACACCTGACGTGGAGTAAGTATTATCCACTTATAAACATCATAATTTTATGAAAAAGTAATCATTTATTTATTTATTTAAATGGTGAAACTGTCCATAAAGCTTTCTGAGTGGTTTACAATAGCACAAATCACACTAAAAATAACCCCACTATTTGAATAAAAATATATGCAATAACATAAAAATAAAATAAAATTAATAAAAACAACATATAAGATAGGCAGCTTCACGGTAGTCATTTAAAGTCTAAAACAATATGAATTAAAATACAATTAAAGGCCAATTAGAAAGTCTTAGAAAATGGAAAGATTTGCATCTGGTACCAACATGAGCACCAACTGAGTCTCTATGGGGAGGGAATTTCATAACTAGGTTGCCACCATAGAAAAAGCTCTCCTTGTGAGGCTTATCTAACCTCCTTTGGCAAGGTGGACCTGGAGGAGACTTCATTAGATTATGTTATTGCTTACATAGCTACATGCAGAAGGAGGTGTTCCTTCAGATAAACTGAGCATTGAACTGAGTTGACAACAGTATAGATGTTGAAATACTGGCATAATATCATATCAGCCATTCCCAGTCAGAAACCTAGTCACTCTTTCACCATGTAAGGTGGGTGCAGATTCTCCATGACAGGAAAGGCTCCATTCTGCTGGACATATTTACCAGTCGCACATACCATCTTCATGTTATCAGGACTAAGATTCTTATAATCTTACTATTTATCATCTCATTGAATTGAGTTGAACTGAGTTGCCTCTCAGTGTACATGCAAAGCAATACAATCATCATCATCATCATCATCACATCAATAAGAGGATGAGTAGGAAGGATAATAAGAAAGATAATAATCTTATAGCCATACTACTTGATAAATACACATACAGACATTAGACAGCACTGTGAAAATTAGGTGTTCATCAGAATGATGGTCCGAGGAAAAAAACTGTCCCCGTGTCCTGCTGATTTTGCAATGTCCTATAAAGCTGTTCCAAGGGGATGGGTTGAAACAGTTTATGTTCAGGATTTGAGGGGTTGTAGATATTTTCTCAGACCTCATTGGGAATATACTGGTCTTCTATGGAAGGTTGCTGGTTGCAATTGTTTTTTCTGCAGTCTTAACTATTTGTTGGAGTCTGTACCTGCCCTGTTTAGTTGCTGAACCAAACAAGACAACTATAGAAGTACAGATGACAGACTCAATAATTCCTCTGTAAAACCATATCAACAGATCCTGTGGAAGTCTGAACTTCATGAGTTCACACAGAAAAAATATTCTTCACTGTGCCTCTTTAATGATGGTTCTAGTGTTAAGTGTCCATTTCAAGCACTGGGAGATTATAGAACCCAAATATTTAAAGGACTCTACTGCTGATACTGTGCTGTCAAATTTGGTAAGAGGTGATGAAATGGAAGGGCTCCTCCTAAAATCCACTGTCATCTCTACGGCAGTAGAGCTGCCGTAGAGCATATTCAGCTCCAGATTGTTACAGCAGCACCATAGGGCCAGTTGTTCAATCTTCCATTTGTATGCAGACTCATCACCATCTTGAATGAGGCCAATAACCATTGTATCATTATTGGCTGCATTCAGGATTTGGTCAGGGGAAGGAAGGAAGGAAGGAAGGAAGGAAGGAAGGAAGGAAGGAAGGAAGGAAGGAAGGAAGGAAGGAAGGAAGGAAGGAATACATAAATGATTCTCAAGACTTTTAGCTGCTGGTCCCAACTCTTGTTCTCACTTCCAACATCCCCTTCTACCCCATCCCACTATACATCTGCTTTGCTGATTTTAATCACTATTTCCAGGATATGAATAAAGCGGAGATGTCTAACTCCTGGCCCGCAGGCCAGATACGTCACACAATGGCCAAGCCCTCGCCTGGTTAAGCAAAGGGAGAGGGGGAAATCACAATATGTCATGTGATGCTGCTGTGATAATGTGAGTTTGACACCCTTGGAATAGGGAGTGTTCTGTATTTATACCTGGTTTTGATTGGATTATGATGTTTTTTCACTAGGGTTTGAATCTGAACCAAACCTAAGTTACTATTGCCCATTCTGAACCCTTAGTTAATTCCACTTATGATTAAATGATTTAGCTGTTGCTTTTTGTTATTTGGTTCTATAAAGGCCATGAAATAGAAACATATTAGAGCATTGGAAGAAATGCATGGCATTCCAATCACTCATCATAAATCAGGTGCTCCAGCTTCCACCCTGTTTGAGAAGCCAGTTTTTTTAAAAAAAAAAATTCTAATGATTGCAGAGTCAGATCTCAATGAACCTTGAGTGGAATAGTATTACACAGACAGGAACAGGAAAGTGCACTTTGGCAGTCTAAAAGAGGCAGGAAAACTGATTTTGCCCCTTACAGAAAATCAGGTTTTATTTATCTTATTTTTAGTCTACATCTATCTGCTTGCCTATATGACTAATTGACTTTTTTCTCCAAAGAAATGTCATAAATCTTAAATGACTTTATTTAAAGGAACCCCACAGCTTGAAAGCACAAATACTTTTTAGATCATATAAATGCAATGCACATTCTTAAAGATAATTCTTCCACATCCAATTATTATTGACTGGAAGAATTTGTTTCTTTGAAAAAAAACCCCACATACTATTGTATTAAACTGTGTCATGCCAAAACATACAGAATTTTCAATGCAGATAGAAATATAACTGGGTTTAGTGGATTTTATATATCTTTTATTTTCTATTTATATTTATTTTATTCAATGTTAGCAGTTATTCGGTATCTTTGGAATTGTCTTTCTAGCTTATTTAAAAGATAAGGAATTTTGATTTCCTTCAGTCTCAAGAACTTCCCCTGCACTCTTCTGTTTTAGTTTAAACTTTCAATCCTTTTTTTTCTCCCACTGCCTACATATCTGAGTACACACGACTGGTAGATTTTCAACAACTGTGGTGTTGTTTTGTCCTTAGTAACATCAAAGCTAAAAATGTAATGTAACAAAATTGCATTTGAATGTAATTAATGTCATTACCTAAAATGCAATGATTAATACATAAAAATACTGAATAGATAATAAGAAAGAATAAATGAAGAAGCGATCTGAATTTAAAATAGCAGGAATTATGATGCCTTAAAGAAGCTTCAAAAATTTTCCTCCAACTAAAGATTTTTTTTAAAAAAAGGTAGTAAGCATCTTCTTATTTCCAAACAGAAAATGATTCATTTTAGTAGCACTGATCAGTTCTAAGTATCATGAAACAATAAACACAATCTTCAAATAAAGACAATAAATTTATATGTTTTATTTGGCAATTTATTTGTTTTTAGGAAGATATTTGTTTTAATTTTGTAGCAGCTAGTGTATTAGGAAGACATGAAAGGTTTGTTTTCAAGCTTTATGTAAATTTTAAGGCAGTCAGTTTTGAAAAAAGTAACAAATAAACTTAATTTAAATAAACTCAATTACCTTTTGTTTTATTTTAGCATAGGATACTGTCTTTGAAAAATAAGAGACTGGTTTCAGGTCCTTTCCCAAATGGGCAAGTTGGGATTAAATTATCCTGCTTACACCAAACTTTTCAAAATATAATGTAAAATAAACTTCAACCAAATATACACATGTTGACATTTGAATATGCTGTTTTGAAGCACTCAGCTTTCTCGAGCATCCTGCTGTGTCCCCTACAGAGTCTTCATCACTATCATCAGTCATGCATAAAATAATTGTTTTTCTGCTTTTACAAGGAAATCAAGAATACTAGGCATTCTGTTTGAAATGAAAATGAAGGCAACATGCTTAATCACATCAAGAACAGTCAGCTGTTGTCTTCAAAAAATGCATATAAGTGAAACACAAACAGTTTACTGTAAGGCCTTATGCTCTGATAATTAAACTTTTCTATACTTAAACTAATGTTGCTTATGAATAAATGGATTGCCAAAAAAGTAGTATTTACTATAAGTGAAATAAGAGGCAGAGCATAATTGTGACAAGTGTTTCTTATTCTAGGTGGCCAAATGGATTGACAGGAAGCAGATAAAAACGCCTAGATTTTTAATTAAGATTTTTAATAAAAGTTTTTAATACCAAATTAACCTATCTTGAACAATTTGCAATTATTGCATAATAAGGATAGTGTGAAAATTTTGAATGGTCAGACTTTGAAAGAAAGTATACTGTGCCAAGCAAAATTACCAGGAAACATATATTTCTAATATTCAGTTATCAATGTTACAATCACTGTTTTATGGAGATGCTCAAAAGACATAAATGAAACAAAATATTGGCTTTGTTTTTAAGTTGTTGCCCTGCCTAAACTAATGGGCTGAAAAGCTAGGAAGAATATTCAATTTTAGAAAATCAGAAAAGAAATATAAACCATATTGCTGAAACCACATTCTCCCAGAGGAAACAAAGTCTTCCAAAACAAGTGAATTTAGTGGTAATGATTGCATATAATTGTTTTAAGTTCTCAGATGCAGACTTGTAGTCCTGTGGAAACATGAGGTCTAAACTTAGTTTTTTATTGTGTTATTTGCTCACAATTCCACCTGACTATGCATTAAACAGTGTCATCAGACTTACAAGCTCACCAATAGATATTTGATTTTTTTTAGAATGTTAGTGCTTTATTCATAAGATATGTGTCTGGGCATTTACGTAGACAGGCAGATAGACAGAAAGTCTCCATTTGGCTTAAAATATATTTTTCTTCCTGTTCTGTACTCAGTTATGGGCACATCTGACCTTTTGAAAATGAATTTCTATGTGTGTTCCTAATGTACAAAGATTGACAGGGGTGAAATGCTTCCGGTTCAGATGATGGCAGCAGGTGGTTCGGAGAACCAGTAGCAAAAATCCCTGCACCCCCTCCCCACCATGCCCAGCTGAGCCGCACGATCATCAGAGGCTTTTTTTTTTTTACTTTTAAAAGCATTTTTTCTACAACCTCTTCCGATGAAAAAATACTTTTAAAAGTTAAAAAAAAAACAACCTCTGATAATGCGCGGCTCAGCTGGAATCATCAGAGGCTTTTCAAAGCATTTTTTTCTGTGACCTCTTAGCCAAAGAGGTGGTAATACAATAGTATGTGGGGTTTTTTTTCAAAGAAACAAATTCTTCCAGTCAATAATAATTGGATGTGGAAGAATTATCTTTAAGAATGTGCATTGCATTTATATGATCTAAAAAGTATTTGCGCTTTCAAGCTGTGGGGTTCCTTTAAATAAAGTCATTGCTCGTACAATTGGATTTCACAAAGTCCAATGCCTTACCCTACTCCCACTTTCACAGTTCAGTTTCATGCACATCATTTAGCCTTCATCTTTTATTTTAGGTGATGATATCTTTTATTCACATACCTAGAAAAGATGTCCTTGACTGTACTAACTACAGACATTAATACTGTTAAGGGTGGATTATAAAATCCCGAGCCAAGATCTGATACATAAGGGAAAAATATTTCAATAGCACTGGCAGCAGTCTTTTCATTTTAAATAGAAAAAGCACACTCTCTCTCTCTTATTTTGATTACAGTGTCTTCAAATTAGAAACGTTGGTAAAATCCATCCTGAAGTCTGCTAGATTCAAATTTCAAATCTTGAAATACTTCTCACTTTAAAGATTGACTATCACAGCCTGTAATTTACCTAATATATATAACAAAAAACATATTCATATTCATAATCGCTACTGAATTGTTGATGATCTACCAAGCCCTTCATCCTGTTTTCCAGATGCCTATGGAAAGGCCACAAAGGTAGCACATGAAGAAATGAAGTTTTTGAATTGCTTTCTTCCGGTGACTAAGCATGAAATGTTTACATAAGGCAGATAAAGAACCTTATCTGAAATCTAAAGACCTGCTACTAGTTAGTGTAGCTAAAATAGTTTAAAAGAATAACAACCACCGTCATAGTATGAAGTAAAATACAACAATGAGAAGTAACTCTATTTTCCCTAAATTAAGACATCCCCTAATAATAAGCCCAATTGCATGGCAATAAGGCCAAGCACTTATTTCAGGGTTCAAACAATTATAAGACAGGGTCTTATTTTCGGAGAAACACGACATATGTTTCCTACTTCCAAGCAGAGAAGTAAAACAAGACAATGGGTATTTCAGTTTTAAAGGCTGAAGCCACTTTATAGGGGAGATGGGCAGCATAAACATTTAGTAAACAAACAAATAAATGGTTACCATGTGGTATTTCATCCAACAGTACTTCTTTCCATTTGAAGCACAAAGTGTGCCTGGGGTGTCAGGTCAGCCATTTTCAACAATGTTAAGGAGAGGCAAACCTTTTTCTTCAGTTTACCACTTTCTTCCACAATCTATACTGGGACTACCAGTGGTGGGTTCTTCCCGGTTCAGCCCGGTTCTCCCGAGTGGTGACGATATGACATCACCGAACCGGTTCTGCCCACCCTGCCCACTCCCCCCACGTTACCTTTTATTTGGCCCCACCCCCAATTTATTGCTGCCCCTGAGTCCCAGATGATGCCTAGAGGGGAAAAAAACTGTTTAAACTCTTGCCACAGGGCTTCAAAGGGCCACCCTACAGCTGATCAGTGTTAAAAGAAAACAAATGAGTAGACCGATGCCTGCAAAAATACATGAGTAGATCAGTGCTGCAAAAATAAATGGGTAGACCAGTGCCTGCAAAAAATAAATGGGTAGTTCGATACAGCTCTGCAAGCAGTTAAAAGCTGGTAGACCAGTACCTCTGCTAAATCCTAAATAATTGTCATATGACCATCAAGCCACGTCCACAAAATAAGCCACGCCCACAGAACCGGTAGTAAAAAATTTTAGAACCCACCCCTGGAGACTACCATATACTGTATATACTAAAAAAGGTTGTCTAATCACCAGCTGACAACAGCAATAACAAAAAATAGACAAAATGCATACAGGTAGTCCTCAACTTACAACAGTTCTTTTAGTGACCATTCAAAGTTACACCAGCACTGAAAACTGTGATTTATTAACAGTTTTCACAGTTACAACCTTTTTAGCATCCCCATGAGCAAAATGAAGATGCTTGGCAACTGGTTCATACTTATGACCTTCATGGTGTTCCAAGGTCACATGATCCCCTTTTGTAACCTTCTGACAAACAAAGTCAACAGGGAAGCCAGATTCACTTAACAACCAGGTTATTAACTTATTGACTGCAGGGCAGGGGTAAAATCTAAATTTTTTTACTATCAGTTCTGTGGGCGTAGCTTGGTGGGGGGATAATGTGCCTGGATGGGTGTGGCCAACTTTTTTTTTTTTTTACTTTTAAAAGCATTTTTTCTACCCCTCTTTGGCCAAAGAGGTTGCAGAAAAAAATGCTTTTAAAAGCCTCTGACAATAAGGCAACTCAGCTGGGATCAATAGAGGCTTTTAAAGGCATTTTTTTCCTTGCAATCTCTTTGGCCAAAGAGATTGCAGAACAAAATGCTTTTAGAAGCCTCTGACGATCAGGCAACTCAGCTGGGATCATCAGAGGCTTTTAAAAGCATTTTTTTTTCTACAATCTCTTCGGCTGAAGAGGTTGTAGAAAAAAATGCTTTTGAAAGCTTCTGACGATCCCAACTGAACCACACGATCATCTGAGGCTTTTTTTTTACTTTTAAAAGCATTTTTTCGGCCGAAGAGGTTGTAGAAAAAAAATGCTTTTAAAAGTTAAAAATATGGCCTCCGATGATTGCACAGTTCAGCTGGGCATGAGGGGGTGGGTGGGCGCAGGGATTTTTGCTACCGGTTCTCCGAACCACCCACTGCCATTGCTACTGGATCAGGAGTATTTCACCCCTGCTGCAGGGGTTCACTTAACAACTGTGGCAAGAAAGGTCGTAAAATGAGGCCAAACTCACTTAACAACTGTGTCATTTATAACAGAAATTTTGGGGTCAATTGTGGTTGTAACTTGAGGACTATCTGTATTTAGTTTGTATGGATGCTCGGACCCCAGATAAGTAACTTTAATCTACAGTATGATATGATCATTTCAGTCTACTTAATGATAAGTCTGGCCTACATTGTAACTAAATTGCTTCTAAACAAATAAAAAGCATAGCAGTTTGTTACTTTTACATGTTATTACATCTAAAGTTAGAGCACAATATATATATATATTGTAAATTTCACTAACTAGGCAGCAAACTTGCTTTTATTAAACCCATATGCTGACTGGAAATCAAAGGAATTGATAAAATCTGTACAATTTCCCCCTAACTATACCTTGTTCTGCATGTAGTTATACTTAAATATACTCTTAAATATAATTTAAAGGTAATGTATGGCAATCTCAATTCATTTTTTTATCGACTACAGACATATGGAATGAAAGCCTCACAATGCTATATAACATTACGTAACAATATTATATAGATTATATAGTTATACATAACTAACCTTATTCTAGTTTTAAGAGTATATTAGCGTGGTCACCTTGTTCCCTGTCTGTGACATAATCTAAATCATGAAAGTCCCAAAGGTGCTTTTTCAAGAGACAACTGGACTTTTTGATTTTTCTTTGAAGACGTTTTGCTTCTCATCCAAAAAGCTTCTTCAGCTCTGAATGGATGGTGGGGAATCCAGCGCTGAAGAAGCTTCTTGGATGAGAAGCAAAATGTCTTCAAAGAAAAACCAGAAAGTCCAGTTGTCTCTTGAAAAAAAAAGCATCTTTGGGACAACCATGACTTGGATGGCTGAGAATCTCCATAGATATCTGAATCATGAAAGTGAATCAGAGAGAAAACATGAAGATTTCTTGTTTAGAATTGGGCTCCATCGCCTTCTTGGTCTTCCATAATTTGATTCTGTCTGTGGTACACTGCACTTCTTTTGTCTCAGTATTTCCCAGTTTCTTTGTGCAACCATTATTCATAATGGGACGTAAAAAAAAGTGTTATAGAAATACATGCAATAACCCAACAGTCATTCAACAACTGGATAGCCCAGAGAAATGCCTCCATGTTATTCTAATGCTTCCATGGAATTGGCACACTTCATTTTGCTAAGATACAGATGTCAAAATATATTTATTAATAGTGTGGACACCAGTAGAAGTAGAGTTTTTAAGTCTCAGCAATTTGTATGAATACCAGATCTGGAGACTTAGTTGATGGTGCAACTTCACACTGAATAAGCATTTGGATTTCTGAACAATATATTTGAATAGTATCAGTAGTATTTTTTCCCATAAGAAACTGTTCCTCTACTTCTTTGAATCACACATGTACACTTTGGGAATATGCTTAATTACAAGCACATTAACAGAATGGAAACAGTTTCAGGTTGTATAAAGACTGGAATTATCTTTGAAGGCAGAGCTATCCATGGAGGTTAGAGTATTTCTCAGCCTTACATTTTATTTCATGGAAGGAAACTGCTGGCACTTAAAACTGGCAGTGCTGCTATCCTCTTAAAACCCCGATTACTAATACCATGTGATGTCTTACAGAAAGCTGGATAACATATGTATCAGTTTGTACCCAGTACAAAGCTTCTCATAAATAAATAAGGCTAGAGGGATGTTTTGATGGCAGAGGGCAGCATTTTGTTCCATTCTCATTGAAAGATAGCCCTGGTTTAGAAAAGATATGTTTTGTGGCAAACCCACTGCTGTCATCTGGTTAAGTGCTGAGATGTTGAGACATGAAGCTCAAGTAAACATTTCAGCTTAATCTTGGATAGAATTGATTTACTTTATAGAATTTCAAAGTCTATTTATTTTATAGCACGGCAGCTTGTTTCTCTTGACTCACCGTGACTTGCAATTTTTCTTCCTTTTTTAATGAAAAAGGAGAAGTTAGATAAAAGATTTTAAAGGGAAGGAAGGAAAAAATGAGTTTAAAAATGTGATCATAAGGAGAATAAAATCATATAAAGCATCAGCTCAGATGCATATTATTTGATATTAAAAAGAAAATTAAGCTGGAGTAAAATTATTATACATGTAGTGATGCTGGCAGACTAACACTATAATCCCACACACACTTCCTTATAACAAAGGTTTAATTCCACTGCAATATATTTCCAAGAAGATGGCATTTAGCATCATAGTGAAAGCAAGCTGGTCACACATTGCTGCAACATTTCAAACAGTGAAGATATGGGACATATAACATGAAGTGGTAGATAGATGAATTCATTTTCTTTCAACCAAATGATATGGTATACATGATAGAAGAAAAGGACCTAAATCGTTGTAATTACGGTAACTGTTCTTCAGAATTACAGAGTTGGAAGGGACCTTTGAAGGTCTTCTAGTCCAACTCCCTGTTCATGAAACCCCCTGCTCAGGAATCCTGCTGTCCCACTGCCTTAGGAAACCAAGTAACATTTCAGATAAATGGTTGTCCAATCTCTTCTTCAAAACTTCCAGCGTTGGAGCATTCACAACTACTGGAGCCAAAGTGTTCCACTGATTAATTGTTCTAACTGTCAGGAAATTTCTCCTTAGTTCTAGGTAGCTTCTTCCCTTGAGTAGTTTCCACCCATTGCTTCTTCCCCTGCCTTCAGGTGCTTTGCAGAATAGCTTGACTCCCTCTTCTTTGTGGCAGCCTGTGAGATATTGGAACACTGCTATCATGTTTCCTCCAGTCCTTCTTTTCATTAAACTAGACAGACCCAGTTCCTGCAACCATTCTTTATATGTTTTAGTCTCCAGTCACCTAATCATCTTTGTTGCTCTTCTCTGCACTCTTTCTAGAGTCTCTACATCTTTTTTTGAACATCGTGGCAACCAAAACTGGATAAAGTATTCCAAATGTGGTCTTTCCAAGACATTATAAAGTGGTATTAACATTTTACGTGATCTTGAGTCTATCTTTCTGTTAATGCAGCCTAGAACTGTGTTGGCTTTTTTGGCAGCTGCAGCACACTCCTGACTCATATTTAAGTGATTGTCCACTAGTACTTCAACTTACTATGAAGAAATAAGAACTTCTGCAATCAGTGAGATCAACATTCAAACTCTGTTATTTTTAAGATGAGAACCACTTAAGCAAATGTGTGTGTGTGTGTGTGTGTGTGTGTAGGTCTTTGGTTATTCGGGTCCTCTCCCGCGTAAAATTGGAAGTGTCTTGGCAACGTTTCGATGAAGTCTCATTCGTCATCTTCAGGTTGTTCACGAAGCCGAGAACACCAGCCTGAAGATGACGAATGAGACTTCATCGAAACGTCGCCAAGACACTTCCAATTTTATGCGGGAGAGGACCCGAATAACCAAAGACCTATCTATATATATGGAGCTGAATTTTATACACACAGTATACAAGTTTTCTCTCCAGTGCATGCTACTTTCATGCTACTTTCCAAGCACTCCAGAACCCTTTCTCCCTGTAGAATGTAAGCATTTGGATCAATATGGTAAACAGTGTAATACTTGTAAATTTCATACAAAAATCAGAGGACAAAATGAAGTAGAATTTTTCATTTGTCTTTTTTCCTTGTTTTCTTCATTTCTTAGAGCAATTAATTTGAATGAAACATAATATAAGCTTTCATTCATTTTTAAAAATAGTCTGTATCTTGCTACAGCACCATATCCCTTATTCCATGAAGCTCTCTAGGATACTGATTCCTAAATCTTTCACCTCTGAGAAACTTGGATTTCCCCCAAGAAAGCAACTTGTGTGTGTGTGTGTGTGTGTGTATGCGCGCGCACATGTTGGTGTCGGGCTTGTATAATTATATATGGGAAAGGTAACAATATGATTTTTTCTCCTCTTCCCAATCAATACATATTTGGTTAAAATCATTAAGTGATTAATAAATCTTGGATATATAAATATTTGATACATGTACTGCACACTGTCCCAGTCCACAAGATAGGGAAATCCTAATCGCATCACTGTTTATTAATCAGGACATTATCTTTCCATGCTCAGGAATATCCTGAAGTTTTGTTTTAGAGGATTTTATTTGTGAAAAATAAATTAAAAATTTATCTCGAATGTAATGTAATGTGATTCTTTAATTGTAATGATATACTGTTTATAGTCTGCTTCTAGTTTTAGAGGATTAAAACAGTGTTGGAGAAAAAGACATAATAACCTGTAAGTAGAGGTCCTACGAATTGCTCACATATAAAGCATGTGCTCTTCATGTAAAATTTCACTTATTCAATTCTTGCAATTTCACTTGCTCCTCCATGTTGTTTATAGGAGCAATAAACACTTGGTCCAGAAAACATTTATGACTTTTCTTGTTACATTTCTCTAGATTAAGCAAAAATTCTTAAGTATTTGTGTGTGGAGAGACTATCCCACATTCATAAAGTCTTGAATTTATAGTTGAGAAGGAATGCAAAAATCAAAATTGCAAGTAAAATATTACATGTTCATGGTTTTATAAAAGAGTAAAATAAATAATACGTTCTGTTCCTTTGCCACATACTTTTTGTGGATTTGTCTTAGCAAACAAAATACTAAAATGACATTTCGTTAAAAATGAGGATGAGTAATTTATACCCGTCAGTGACATAAGATCATCATGTACCCAAATAATATGAAAACATACCCAGTAAAATGTGATTCATGCTTGTAAAATGCCCTACAATCTTATAATACATTAATAATAAGCATAAACCTGTAAATTTTGCATGTACTTTATAACCAGCCAATAAAAGAAAACCAATATTTATTCTTCCAAACTGCACATTCATATTATAAGTAATTATAGACCTTACATATTTGCTATCAACAGGCAAAGGTGGGTTTCAGCAGGTTCTGACCAGTTCTGGAGAATGGGTAGCGGAAATAGGGTAGTTCAGAGAATCGGTAGTAAAAATTCTGACTGGTCCCACCCCCATTTATTCTCTGCCTCCCAAGTCCCAGCTAATCTGGAGGAAATGGGGATTTTGCAGTATCCTTCCTCCAGAGTGGGGTGGGAATGGAGATTTTACAGTATCCTTCTCTTGCCATGCCCAAGCCACACCCACCAAGCCACGCCACACCCACCAAGCCACACACATAGAACCGTAAAAAATTTTGAAACCCACCACTGTCAACAGGAGCACCCATAAAGGCACAAGGCAAACATCTTGCAATACACATATGTAGGCAACACACACATGTGTTGTGATTCAAATTCTTATCTTCCGTACTGATGCAAGTTCAAAAAGGTTGAGAATGCACTGAGATGTCATTATACAAATGTTGTCAATTTGACATAAGCAAAGATACTTATGACAGAAGTTGGGGGAATTTCAAATCTTCTGTGATGAAAGTGGGATTATTTTGATCTCCACAGAAACAAAATAATGCTAATGTTATTTATCCTTTTCTTAAATACTCCACCTTTCGTCAGGAACTCAAGATTGCATAGCATTTCCTGTTTCATTTTTTCTATAATCTGGGCTGAGAAAGAGTGACTGGCCCCAAGTGATACAATGAGTGATACAATGCTTCAAGTCCACCCTTCATGTCTGAAGGGTGGACTTGAAGCAACTCAAACTCTGTCACCACCATGAGTGGTCTACATATAACAACCTTTATACATATTATACCCACAGAATATAAGGGCAGCTTGGTGACTCAGAGGTTAAGACATTGGACTTGTTGGCCAGAAAGCCAGCAATTTAGGCTGAAAACCCAAGTGCCACATGATGGGGTCACCTCCTGTCATCGCCCCAGCTCCTGCCAACTTAGCAGTTTGAAAGCATGCAAATGCATTTAGATAAATAGGTAAGAACCGTGGTGGCACAATGATTAGAATGCAGTATTGCAAGCTAATTCTGCTGACTCTCGGCTGCCGGCAGTTCGATTCTCACTGGCTCAAGGTTGATTAAGTCTTCCATCCTTCTGAGGTGATAAAATGAAGACCCAGATTGTTGGGGGCAATATGCTGACTTTGTAAGCTGCTTAGAAAGGGCTATGACGTAATATATAAGTCAAAGAGCTATTGCTATTGCTATTGCTATTGCTATCACTTTGGTGGGAAGGTAACAGTGTTCTGTGATATCCTGCTGATCACGTGACCATGGAAATGTCTTCAAATGGCATTAGCTCAATGGCTTTTAAGTGGAGATGAGCACCACCCCCTATAATCAACAATCACTAGTATGGTATATTACCTTTTCTACAGAGTGTATATCCTATGTGACGTTCATATTATATTTGCCATTAGGAGGCAGTCCACAACAAGTTTCATTCTGTTGTGGGGCGGGGGGAAGATGAACATTATATTCAGGAAATAGATGAGAAATTAGAAGAAGCAGTGGAAGGAAAAAATCAAAACGAGATGCAAGAAGATAAAGATAATGAAGAGAAAGGATTAATAAGTAGGAATCAATCAGCTAATTCCTTAATAATTCCTTATAATAGAACAGAGAAAAAAAGAAAAATATCTTCAAAAAAGAGAAAGGTTTAGAGGGAAAAAAAGAAAAATCTCTTTTAAAAAAAGACATTAATGGATGTTCAAATAATACAGCAGAAAGAGACAAAGACGAAGGGAATGTTCAGTACGTATAAAAATATCAAAAAGTTATAAGACTTTAAGAGAGAGAACTAAAAGGGTGATTTAAAAGTCAATAAAGAGATGATGTATAATGATAAAATATATTAATAAAAAAAAAAGGAGAAAATACAAATAGGGAAAATAGTAGCATACATATTAACAGATAATAGAATCTATTATAATTAAAAATAAGCTAAGCTTGGGTGGAAGTTTAGGATTAGGTAATCTAATTGCATTATTAATATTAATACTGTGTTAAAGTATATTGTGAACTTAAACTTTTAAGGATTAGAAATTGTGGGGATTTTGAGATATATTCCCAGGATTGATTAAATGTTGTTAATATTTGGTTTTATTAGTATTCCTGAACATTTGGGATATTGAAATTATGGTGAATAATGAGTAATTTTCAAAATATTAAATATTAGTAAATTAGTAGAGGATAACAAATACACGGCGCAAAGAAATGTTATTTATGTTTAAATAAGTTAATGGGGAAAATGATAAAGAATTATAGAGAGAATGGTACTGTTGAAGTTAGAAGATCAGGATTAGAATAGAATAGAATAGAATAGAATAGAATAGAATAGAATAGAATAGAATAGAATAGAATAGAATAGAATAGAATAGAATAGAATAGAATAGAATTTTTTATTGTCCAAGTGTGATTGGACACACAAGGAATTTGTTTTGGTGCATAAGCTCTCGGAGTACATAAAAGAAAAGATACATTCATCAAGAATCATAAGGTACAACACTTAATGATAGTCATGGAGTACAAATAAGCAAAATAGTGATACATACTTATTTGTATTATTACTGTCAGCATTGTTTAAAAAAGATTTGACCCAGTCAATATACTGTCCAAAATTATGTATGGTGTGTATTATATTAAAAAATGAAAACATTATATATAAAAAACAAGTTTCTGTTTTTTCTGTTCTGTTTTTTGAGAGTCATCATGAATATAGGTATTCCTTGACTTATTATCATAATTGAGCCCAACATTTCTGTTGCTAAGTGAGAAATTTATTGAGTTTTGCCCAGGGGTGAAATCTAAAAAATTTTGCTACCGGTTCTGTAGGCGTGGCTTAATTAGTGGCCGGGGTTTGGTGGCCAGGTGACTAGGTGGGCATGGCTCGTTGGCCAGGTGGGCATGGTCAAGTCAACGTCACTTTTTTGCCCTTTTTTAACGTACAAAACACAACACAACACAACTGGCTCACGCACAATGTAAAAGCAGCAGTGCTAGAACCAAATGGCCCCTGCAACAAGCAGGAACCTCACACAGGCACCAAAAGTCCAAAAAACCAACTTTCACACTTTACACACACACAACACAACACAATGCAACTGGCTCACCCACAATGTAAAAGCAGATGTGCTACACCCAAAAAGGCCCCTGCAACAAGCAGGAATCTCATGCAGGCAGAGAAAGCCAACTTTCACACTTTACACACACAAAGTTCCACATACAGCATTGTGAGATTTTGTGTCTTTGTGTAGTTAGAGTGAAACACTACAGAAATACACAAAATCTCAGAAAGCTGCACAAATTTTTTTATTATTATTTTTATAAAAAAGCAGCTAAATTTAAAACTTCCTAAACTTTAAATGGCTAGGTCTAAAAAAAGAACAGCTAAAAGAAAATACCCAATTACAGTAACTATTTTTTTAAAGCTCCCAAAGTGGAAAAAAACTTACCCAATTGAAGGGACATGGCAGGCAGGCAGGCAGATAGAGCTGCTCACCGATGAGCTTGATTGTAGGCAGGAGATTCAGTTGCTTGCTGACGCAATGGATTGCAGGGATTACAGCAAGCAAAGCAAGGCAGGCATTGCAACCAGCCGCTCAAGATTTGGTCTGAAGAGCGAAGGTAAGCAAGCTGGAGGCTGGGGGGGGGGGGGGCGGGAGGGAGGGAGGGATTTTTGCTACCGATTCTCTGAACTGCCCACTGCCATCACTACCTACTCACCCAAGCCGATCTGAACCGGGAGCATTTCACCCCTGGTTTTACCCCATTTTATGACCTTTCTTGTCATAGTAGATAAGTGAATCACTGCAGTTGTTAACAACACGGTTGTTAAGTGAATCTAGGTTTCCCAGTGATTTCACTTGTCGGAAGATTGCAAAAGGTAACTCCAGGGCCCCAGGATACTCCAACCTTCATAAATATGAGTCAGTTGCCCAGAATTTGAATTTTGATCACCTAACCCTGGGGATGCTGTAATGGTCATAATTGTGGGAAATGGTCATATGTCACTTTTTTCAGTGCCATTGTAGCTTTGAACAGTAACTAAACAAACTGTTGTAAGTTGAGGACTACCAGTATGTAGCCATAGATTTTTCTATGGGAGTAAAACCCTCTATCAGGAATTGAACTCTTGGTGTATTTCACATTAGGTGACTCTATGCAATACACTAACTTCAGGAGCTATACAGCCCCTGGTGCTCAGCAGTGTTGCAGGAAGGAATATATAGAGTCTATTTTTGGAGCAGAAGGTAAGAAAAGGAAGTCAAACCACAGGCACCATTCAAAAGATGTGCATATATACATGTATAGGAGCCTTGGTGGTGCAGCAGACTGAAGTGCTGTTAAATAGCACTTAGTTGCCAGCTGCCTGCAATTACTGCAAGTTCAAATCTCACCAGGGTCAAGGTTGACTCAGCCTTCCATCCTTCCGAGATAGGTAAAATGAGGACCCAGATTGTGGAGGCAATAAGCTGACTTTGTATCAAAAAGAACACCACTTCGGGTTGCCAAAAGCCTTACTAAGCAGGTATATACAAGAGATGAATAACACATTGTAAGCTGCCCTGAGTCTCCGGAGAAGGGCGGCATATAAATCGAACAAATAAATAAATAAATAAATAAATAAATAAATAAATAAATAAATAAATAGATAAATGTTAGCTACTACATCAAGAATTAAAAGGAGGAAAAAATGATAAAGATTCACATTTATTCTTATTTCAACCCATTGAAAAAATAGTTTTTCCCAACTGTTGATATTTATTATGAACTGTTTAATATTTGCAATCCAATATATTTATCATACAGAACCATTTATTGAAAATTTGCAAATGATCTTTATCTCAAGTTACAGTATATTTCATGTGCTGTGAAAGATGTAACTGGGATCTAATATGCTTTTCAGTACTTTTAACTATTCATTGTCAATGTCTCTCCAATATTGCTTTAGTAGGCTTGTGGAACATGCAGCTGAATTATCAGGCAAGGGGAAATTTATTTTTAAGTTGCTTGGAGAATTAATACATTTAAAAATAGTAGGTGAAACACCTACTATTTAATTCCAAATTTAAGTCCAAGTACTTTCCATTGTTATGATGATATTCAGATGTCCAAATTGGACTAGTCTAGTCTATAATGATCACAACATTCCAGAATGTTTGTGTGTGTTTGAACAACATGTGTGTACTTGAAAAACTGAGTTGTTGTTTTAATGAACTGGTAAAAATTAGGACCAAAGCTTAAAATCTGAAAATTCCCCACATTGCCAAGACTACAAATAAATGCTAGGAAGTGACATCTTCTGCAAAACAACTAAAACATTCTATTTGAGTTTCCTGTCTCAAGAATAAACCCTTCATTCTCCCTTGGAAAACACGCATTCCATTCATACAAACAGCACTGTAAGTAAAAACTGAGGACGCTTTTTGGCTATTCCATTAGTTATAAGATCTTGGAGCAAGCTGCTTTCGTTAAGAACTCATCTACACAAGATATGAAGATGCATATGTGAGCATTGTTAGAGGCCTCCTCTTGGGATATTATTTTCATTTCATTACCAGCCTAGTGATGATATGGCCTGAAGTCAATTTAAAGTGTTGCACGAAAGTGGTATTTTTCTTTGTATATTATTAAGACCATCTATGGCAATGTCCCTTTCTGGCTTCTCCAAAACCGTGAAATTGAAGTATCATTTTGGTGGTAGCTCTGGGAAAGCCAAAACATCTTGCTTGTGCAGATTCTTTTTCATCTCAAGGGTTCCAAATGGGAATATTGGCCTCATGAAAAAAATACATGGAGATCTCTGAGGCTGATACTCCCTTTGATAATCAGCTTAAAAAGTATCCAATCCCCATCCTTTCAAAAGGCTCTGCAAGACCTTGATTGATTGATTGATTGATTGATTGATTGATGTGATTTATATGCCGCCATTCTCCCCGAGGACTCAGGGCGGCTTAGAAAAACAATCATAAATACAAATCACAATAAACACATTAAAATGCATTAAAATCCATAAAATCATTCTAAATAACCCCTATATAACCCCTCGTCCTCCATGGACAAATGATAACATGGCATTTCTCTTCTGTCAAAGGCAGGAAAATGAGAAAGCATGATATTTGTTGGAGGATGATCCAATTTGAAAAAGAGAAGGAGATAAAAATAAATAAACAAGTAAGCAAATAAATAATAAAGGTGCTGTTTGAGCTAACCCTAATTATCCAGAAGTAAATTCCAGCATTGGGGCAGTGCAGTTAATGAACAGGATCCCCATCCCAGACCACCTTATCACAAAACCCTTGTGGGGTTTTGGGAGGGCCATATCATAAATAGATAGCATTCTCATCCTAAGCATACAGGGAGTACCATATTTTTCAGAGTATAAGACGCACCGAAGTATAAGACATACCTTAGTTTTTGGGGAGGAAAATAAGAAAAAAGCAGATTGGCAGGTGGATCGGCTTCCCGGAATACCCCCAATCAGCTGTTCTCAGAGGTGAATTTTAGCAACAGGTTCCTTGGTTGTGAGCTCTGTGCCTTGCTTTTTCTTTTTTCTTTTTTCTTTTTTTTTTTCTGCCTCTGAAACTTCTGAAACTCAGTTTCAGGAAAAAAAAAATTCCTGCCTCTGAAAGCCTCCAAAACAGAGCTTCAGAAAAAAAGCCTCTGAAGCTCTGTTTGGGGGCTTTTTTTTCTGATGCTTTTTTCAGCCTCTGAAACCTCCATTTGAGAAGCTGGGCAGGGCTACATTCAGAGTATAAAACGCATCCAGATTTTCACCCTCTTTTTTTGGGGGGGGGGGAAGATGCGTCTTATACTCTGAAAAATACAGTAATAAAATATAAAGCAAAATTAATAATACAAATGATAACTCCAACACCCAACCCTGTCTGGTTAAATGTTTGGGAGAGCAACTGATTTCCTGCTAGTAAATCACAATGAGAGGAGGGGAAAGGAAATCTACCAGTAGTGGGTTTCTCCCGGTTCGGCCCGGTTCCCCCGAGCTGGTAGCGGTGACAATATAATGTCACCAAACCAGTTCTGCCCCCCCGTCTCCCCCACGTTATTCTTACCTTTTATTTGGCCCCACCCCCAATCTATTGCTGCCTCCTGAGTCCCAGCTGATGGGCTATAAGGCAAAATTGTTTAAACTCTTGCCACGGGGATTCAAAGAGCCAGCCTACAGCTGATCAGTGGTAAAAGGCAGTTTGGTGGCAGTTTGGTGGTAACTGCAAAAATAAATGGGTAGACCAGTGCCTGCAAAAATAAATGGGTAGACCAATGCCTGCAAAAATACATGAGTAGACCAGTGCCTGCAAAAATAAATGGGTAGACCACTGCCTGGAAAAATAAATGGGTAGATTGGTACAGCTCTGCAAGCAGTTAAAAGCCTGGTAGACCAGTACCTCTGCTAAATCCTAAAGAATTGTCACATGACCATCAAGCCATGCCCACAAAATAAGCACCCACAGAACTGGTAGTAAAAAATTTTAGAACCCACCCCTGAAATCTACCATTCATTGCCTTCAACATTCCCTTGCTCTCCAGTGTGAGACAACAACACTTCTCAGATTCATTCTTGAAGTGGCAAACGAAGTCTACGGGGACAGCCTTTTAGATGCTGATATGGGAGGGAACAAATGTGACTTAGGAAGAGTCCTAAGCATTATATGTCCCTTGTTCCACACCCTCTTCTCCAAATACACCAGGAATGAAGGTAGTTGCTAGATTTATTCTATCAAATGATTCACATCAATGCCTTTGATAAACCCCATAGATTTTGGTCACAGTAATCAGTTGTGCCTTCTAGCCACTGCACTATAAAGATTTGAGATAGATAATATATACTGATCACCAAACTCTTTACACTAGTATAAATACATTATTAGCAAGCATTATAATAATTGATGTGTGGTGGTAGTATGGCCAGCAATCCTATGTTATCTTTACTTTATCACCACTTTTGATTCAATGCTAGAAGAACCCAAGATTCCACACAATGTTTGGCTTGCATCTATGTTCTTTTTCTTGTTTGCCCAGTGGCTGTAGGTTAAATTAAAAATGGATAAATGAAATATGAATTTATCTGAGTGCATCATCTACAAAATCAAGTCAGTTGGATTCAAGTAATGCACAGACACCAAAACAGAAATGAAGTCTGCAGTACTGAATATACTCATGGGCTAAGTCCAATGTCTATTGTGGCAAAGATATCTACAGAAGGATTATGCAATAAATTCTTCAAATATAGTCCAGTCCATCTGTCATAAACATTAGCTCCAAAGGCCACAGGTGCAGATACAACAACAAAAAAGAAGAAAATATACACCCAATTAGGGACAGCTTCATACAATTTACAGAAATTGTAAAAAATCAGTCCCAAAAAACATTAATCCACCAAACATAAAGTTCCCTGAGTAATTAATATTTGCTTCCAATTATTTATCCATGATAGCTGTCATGTTTTCCCCTTCTTCTTTCAGAATAATATATGATAATTTTTTCAGCAAAACAACAATCATCCACTTTTTATTATGAATTGGTTTCATAGTTCCATTTTCTACCAAATAAAAATAACATTCAAGAAAACTAACACTGAAAAAGTATAAATTTATTTTTAAAGAATTAAGAACAGTATTGACACAACAATTACAAATGGCCTCACCATCTTCTGTAAAAGTAATTTCATTTGGTTTATCTATATTACAGACAAAGTTCAGCTTATCAGCCACTTATTTGGACAGTAACAAAGAACAACAGCCATTATCATAATCACTATCTTGACAGCACCCCACTCAAAAGTTCCATCTGACCTCTCCTTGTGGTTTCATATGGATGTTTAATAGTCTGGGGACAAAACATAATTCTATGGAGCCTCATAGGCTTAATGCTTTTAATGCCAAATAACTGCCCTGTAGCACCATCTTCTGGACATGGCATGAAAGGAAGAATTAGAACTGTGGCAATACTGTACCTTCAACTCAAGTACTGCCAGTCATTCTACAAGAATAAGAGCCAATGTTACTGAAAAAAATCAGGAGATGTCAGAGGCCTCACAGCTACATTCATTTCCTAAGCCAGTTATCAACATATCCCTTTTTTCCAAAATAATCAAAGCTGTCGCAGTCTCATATCTCAACTAAAAGATAATTTTCAACAGAAGTATCTGGAGTTGAGAAGCTACTATAGTATGGGCCACAATAATCTAACTGAATAAGTAAAGTTTAATTGGAATATCTGTTTGGAGGCTTATTTACTATGATGAAGCTGCAAAATATGTTGCTTTTATGCCAATTTTTTTCCCATTATTGTTTGGAAGCATTTTGCAAACAAATGATTTTTTTCTGGAAAAAATGATCAAAGCAGATATCTATTTATCTGAAAAATTATGTAAAATATGCATAGAATTTTTTTAAAAACATGTGGATGTTGTCAACTCTTTCCACAAACAGGTAATACAATAGGGATTTATTAGTACTATACAAAACATTTAGAATTAAAACCATTTCATGTTTGAACCTAGATTTGGATTCAAAACAAGCTGTGTTGATGTTTTCTAACTCTCCTAGTTTAAGCATATTTTTGAACAAGTTAAAAACCATTGGTCACATTAAAAGATTTGAAGAACTCTGATTGCTTTCCTACATTGTCCATTTATTCCTTCTTTAAACAACAGAAAGACTAATCAGTTTAAGCAATAAAAGCTTTACTGAGAGGTAAATTTAAAAATTAAAGAAGTCTAGCTAACCTGACAACTGGACATAAAGTTGCATTAAAGCCAGAGGGTATGGATCCTCCAGTCGTAATACACAATCATCACTGAGTCATGCAGCTTCTAAACGGAATAAATATCATTATCATCAATGTGAACAAGTGTGTCTTCTAAAAAGGTAATGATGGATGGCAAGAACACATTTACTTGCAACCTCTGTAAGCTGAGTAAATACATTTATGTTGATCCATTGGGGCCACTGAATTCTTCACAGCTGTCCCACTGCAGGTTAAATTAAATCAAAAGTCTAACCTTTCACTTGTGAGCATTTATTGTTGTTGTTTAAGGTGGAGCATTTCAATATTCCATAATCCCAGGATGAAATGGCCATGTAGGGCAGTCATCGGTGACTGGAGGGGACGGGTATTCAAGTAATTTAACAACTGGTTCTCTGCCCTAATGATTTCTTTCAACAACCAATTTGCCAAACTGCTCAGAAAGTTAACAACCGGTTCTCCCGAAGTGGTGCAAACTGGCTGAATCCCACCACTGGGGGTATTTCTTACACACTGTAGCTAATTCAAGTGGAGGGGTTGGCCTATAATGAATGAAACAGAGCAGGTGAGATGGACAGCATTATTTGAGCAACAAAGTTGTATCTTTGAGCCATAGCAAGAAAAGCTGTAGATGTTGCCTTTCCCACAGGCTGGGAGCCAGTAGATGATATGCATTTTATCCTTAAGAATTGGTAGTGTCCCATTCTTACGCTGAGGAATCCTGGCCATGCAGAAACAGTCCTAAGCCATTGCTTTACAAAAGTTCTAAACTTCTGTTGAAACTGAAATTCCCATCATTCTTTGACACTGGCCACAAGGATGGCCAGTAACAAGGATGGATGGGAAATGAGGTCCCGAATTCAGTGTCACCAGTTTGCCTTCCGATAGCTGATACCATTTGAATCCAACCAATGAGCTTATGAGCCAACTCATTCCCCGTTCCTGCCATAACAGAAGCATGAGAACGACCAGCCATTATAGTGTTTGGCTAAAGTCTATCCACCCACATAACTTTTATATAGTGAATTTTAAGGCTTTTGATACTCCATATGTTACAGAGCACAGCAGATGTTTGTGTAATTTGACTTGTAAATAAAATTCATTGAAGCAATCAAAATAATGGGCTTATTATACTCTAGGACAAGAACAAAAGGCAGAAATGTTAAAAGGAAGCCTATTTCAGTACCTTTAAAAAAAGGAAAATTGTATCATCGCTTTTAAGCGTTATAATTGTGCAAGCAGGCAGGGAGAGTATTTCTCCACCTCTCATAGCAATCTATCCAATATATCTACAAATAAGGACACTGAAAATGTATGCAAAGTATTGTTTTACAGCCTTTTTCACAAGCTACCTTCAAAGCCATTTGATATATTTTTAAAAATCTTTTTTCAGTGTTTGTGGGTCATAGATATATTTCCACAATTGTTTACCTTACATTTTGTATAATAATGGGTTTCAATTTAGTTTGCTACCAGTTTGCTTGTGTGCGCAAACTCGCACGCACAGTGCTTCTGCACATGTGCAGAAGCATTTGGGCGGGTGGGCATCCAGGGCGAACTGGTAGCAACCCACCACTGAGTATGTATCAGTTGTTCATTTCATTCAAGATAACTTCTTTATAAACTGTGCTTCCATGCTGAGTTCTGCAATATTGATATAATGGATAATATGAAGTTCATATTGCTTAAATTTAATTAAACAACACATGATCATTAAACAACACATGATCATAATGTTTGTACTACTATACATTCTGGATCTCTGAAAAAGGATTTACCTCCTATTTCACTTTATCAAACATTAAATTAAGAATCACTTCCCAATTACAAAATAACATATACATGATGGAGGGTTTTATTTAAAAAAAATACAGGTCAATCATCTGCAAAGCACAATATGACAAAAATTTAGCTGAAGTATTGCAGGTACATATACAATATTAAAAAGTAGTATACCAGACATGTGTGCTGACACACACCCAAAAACAGTCATATCAGGGAAACCTTGATTAAAATGGTCATTAATTCCTGAATTTGTGAGTTGATTTCAGAATGAAAATAATAGCAAAGGGATAAGTTAAACTTCGGAATTATGGCTTTCTTTTAAGGAGGAGGTTGGATGCAAGTATGAAGAGCACAGCTTAAAAATTATGTGCAATTGTGGCTTTGAATTTCGCAAGAATGATGTAAGAACATAGGAAGATTATGATACACAATGTGTCAAGATCAAAAGATTGAGAAGTCTTGTGAAGCATGATTCCAAAATCAGAAATATCTTACTGCCTGATTTTTCTACCTTATTGAGAATAAGGACTTCAAAAAATTAGGTTGGGAGAGAGAACTTTATATTTATTACATTGTTCATCTGAAAAATAAAAAGGGTATAATTCTGTGTTCAGGGATAAAATAATCTAAGTCACCATTAACCTCAGGCATAAACTAAATCTATGTATCTACATATATCAGGCTAGACCAGGAGTGGGTTCTACTTATTTTTACCACTGGTTCGCACACACGCACTTCTGTGCATGCTAGATCATCAATTATGACATCCGGGTGGATGGGCGGAGCCTCCTACTGCTTTTACTACCGGTTCTAAAGAACTGGACAGAACCGGGAGCAACCCACCATTGGGGCAGACTTTTGGTGGCTACATAATCTGCTGTACAGAGAACAGAATTTTGGGGAAAAGTTTTTTCCCCATTCAAGATTGTTATCTATTTGAAAGACTATCAGAAGTTGTCTAATTTAAAGATAGATCATCTGAAGGCTAGCATGATTGAAGCTGTCCATCAGGAATAATGACATTTAAATAAAGCAGCATAAAAGCATGTTTTATCTGTTTACAGCCTTCTATATTATGTGAAATTTACTCCCTTTTTATTTAAATTAAGTATGCCTCTCTATTTAAATGAACATATACAATGTTACATGCAAATCACTGTCTTTCTTTGTGCCCTTGTTTATGGTGCATAAGCAGCTTCTTCTAAAATAATTGCATGTACTAATAACTTTCCCTTTATTCCTTCCTGTTAACCAGCAATTTTGCTGTCTTCTGCCATACATCCTGTTTCTTCCCATCCTGGGCAATGTATTCAAACTTTTTTCTTCCCATGATGCATCATTATATTCTTTAATAGGGCTACCAGATGAAACTCTGATAATTACCAGGTGGCAGGAAAAGGCTGTTTCCTCCCTTTGATTGCTGCCATCTTGTGGCCGTTTTGCACGCAAGATCGGATAGCTTTATCTTGTATGACTGAAACTCGGAGCAACTTCTGTAGGCGTTATGATGCGCTGTAAAAACTATGACTTGCCATGTCACTGCCTAGCCACGAGTTTGTATTATTTTCCCAAACAATCTTCAAAATAAATATAGATAGATTATAGATATAGATATAGATATAGATATAGATATAGATATAGATATAGAGATATAGAGATATAGATATAGATATAGATAATTTTAATCATCTTTTTATATTATTATTCCGAATAATCTGGAAATATATCACTTTCAAATTTCTATCTATTCTATTCTTATGTCAGTCTTTCTATCTATTTATCTGTCTTTCAGAACATCCTGAATATTTAGTGTGACAAAAGAGACAAGCCTCACAAATATATTAAGAGCAGGAACCTTAATAAAATAGCATCCTTTTTCTACTGAAAAAGTATTGGCAGTTTACCATACTGCAATCTTTGCATCACTCTGATCCTTATCTTTCTCCCATTTTCTTTTCTCTTATTTTGTTCAACAATCCAGAATTATTTGCCTTAAACATTCAATTTAACCAAAACCAGCAATCGAGTTATCTTTTTCTAAAATATGTGACACAGTCCCAAATGGATAATTTCTAAAAGTGGTGTATAGGTTATATGTGGCTTTCCTTATGTATGTTACCTATCCTGAAGACAGCAGGGGTTTTCAAAATCTGCATCAATTCTGAAACCTTTAACTTAGGCTACTTGTGCTTGGTAGCTGACATTCAGTTTCAGCACCTGCACTGACCCCTGGTGGATTATTTGTTCCAAATGACTGGATTAATTTCTTTTAATCATTATTTAATGCTATGC
This sequence comes from Masticophis lateralis, assembly GCA_030761175.1. Lineage (NCBI taxonomy): Eukaryota > Metazoa > Chordata > Lepidosauria > Squamata > Colubridae > Masticophis > Masticophis lateralis. The sequence goes on along the minus strand of JAUDYJ010000003.1, from coordinate 43,077,018 downwards.
TACCATTTAAAAAATTAAATGCACTGAAAAATACACTGAAAACAAGGAACAAACAAAAGAAAAATAAAGAAATATAGACCTAGTGAAACACTACATTACAAAACTGTGCCTACTTTGTAATCAGCTCCACTGAAAATCAGAAGGGTACATATATGAATAGGAGGATGGGTAGTTCTAATTTAGCAATCATAATTGGGAGAAGCAGTTGCTAAGTGAATCTGCAATTAGAATTACAATCTTACATCAGGATTATTTTGCTATACAGACCTGTGAAGGTCATAAATTTGAGTATTGGTTGCAAAATTACTTTATTAAAAAAAAATCAAAATTACTTTGCCGTAACTATGAATGGTCCCTAAATGAGGACTACCTGTACAATCTTTCTATCTTAATATATAACATACTTTCTTTCATAACAAAGTTATTCCTAACAAATTTAATTAATGTAAAAAATAACATTTTGGTGTAAGAAGTAACAGGCTTACAACAAAATCAATCACAGAAAAATGTAATATATTCATAATACAGAAAAGGTATTTTAATTAATTAAAATAACAATGTTAGACCCACAATTTTCTGTTAATAGCCATACAAACTGTTCTGGACTTTAACCTGAATTCTCGTTCACAATAGGATGATTTGCAAAATCCCAACTTTGGGAAAATACCCTTTAATATCTGTCATATATTTTGTCACATAATTCACAATATATTACATTTTGCTAATATGAAAACACTGTTAATGTCTATTTCTAATCTAAATACACATTGTTAACAATAATGTTTAATGTAATGAACAAAGTGGTTTATCTGATAAAAAGAAAGATTTCAAGAAATACACATACAGTATTTCCATACTTTGCCCTGTCTTGAAAACACACATTTCTACTATAAATTTATACCCATATCTAAGCCACTGATTTCTAAAGTAATTCCTCTATTATACATTAGCCTTGTTCTGGAGAAAGATGTAAAGTACTGGAATTATTATTTTCTTAAACTATTTGTTTTTGTAGATTTCTGTATGTATAATGCATTTCATCTTACATTCTCAAAGAGCAACATCTCCATTTTTTCATGGAAGCAGATTTGGTTAATACAACATAATAAATGAACAAAGCAATAAATCTAATTTTATGAACATAAACACAGTGAACAATATTAAGAAAAGCAAAAAGTTTCTAAAATGATGAGTGGTACAATTATGAGGAGATGGGTGGGTGGATGGATAGATGGATGGATGGATGGATGGATGGATGGATGGATGGATGGATAATCAACATTTTCTTTATGATTTTGGGAAAGCATTTTGAAAGGGAAGAGTTATATATTCATTACAGTGAAGTATAAGGAAAATCTCTGTATAATTTAAGGCAACAACTTTTTAAAATAATAAACAACCTTACCCTTATCAGGTGATTTTGCACAGTTCTCCAGAACAGCTCTGCTTCATTCATTTATTGGTTTGTTCACAACTTTTCCTTACTGCTCTACTGAATTCTGACACTGACACAGGATCTCGTCTTATTACTATTTTCTAAAATAAAAACATATATATGTTCACATTGTCACCTTTTGCAAAGACTAAAATAGAATAAACAAAAGACCCCTACAAAATATCATTTCCATCACAATAACTCTTTGCAGTCCCAAACCATTAAAAAACCTGAGGGTATCATGAACTAAACTACAGTCTTTATATGAAAGTCAGTTCTTCCTGATGTCCTCCTCACAGTGCCTTTTGTCATTATCTCTACTTGAATTATTCCATAATGCCTTCTTCATATCATCAACAATATTTCCGTCCTTACCTTTCATTTTGTAGCAAGATCACATTCCATCAAAACATCCTGCAAAGCTTGGTACAAAAAAGGCCCCAAAGAATCAGAATGCAGAAGCTCTATAACTTGCTGACTAACTTTGTCCAGTGTTATTTACTAATGACACAAAGAAAATGCTGTCTATTCAAAACAGAGTTCAGAACTCTTTTCACAGAAAGTGAGTGAACAAATGGTCCCATGTCCCAAGCTGTAGTCACATCCCCCATGAGGCTTGCTGATTGTTGGAGCATGGAACGAAGTGACACCAACGCCATTCAGCCACCACAAGGCATTTCTGTAAACAAATGTGTTTGTGAGTCTGTGTGTATATGTGTTTGCCTACACACTCACACACATGGCTTTTCTTAAGGAAAGTAGCACTATACACTTGTAATATTTAGATCAAAGATTGAGGCTACCTGATCTTTACAATCAAGCTTCATACCTTGAAGCATTTTTACTTCTTTTCAAACTATCAAACTCAAACAGGATTGAGTTGCTTCAGCAACCCGGCATCTCCCACTTTAAATACTGGGCCAAGGAGTCAGGGTGAAACACTTCCTCATGTAAGGAAATGATATGACTACATGAAAGTGGATGATTTTGCATAAGACATATCAATAGATGGACATACCATATAATTTTCTACCTAAAACTGTATAGTTATATACCAAAATAAAAGCAGACACAAAATATAAATAGAGAATGGGGAAGTATCAGTTACCTGGAGAAAATGAACAAAATTTAGTGTGCCTCCAAGTATTGTTCCTGCTTTTTTAGGAGAATTATTATTATTTCAATTTAATAATCAAGACCTTCAAAAATGAAAAATGCCTTTATTTCTCTTCTAGTATTTCAGTTACAACAATTAAGAATAATTTCTGCCTTTTCTTTAGTTATCATCATATGGGTCAATGTGTCTGAATATTGGTATGGTTCCACATTCTGTCCTTTTCAATGCTGTTTGGCCATCATCTGTTGTAAGTATTTGCAAATATTGGTGTACGTTCTTCTGCTTTCTTTAGATTTGATGTGAGTTGGTGATGATTGGAGAGGAGATATCTGACCCTTGGCCTCCATGTGTAGAATACTGCATCGTTTAGGGCTTACTCCACTCTACATGAAGCTGCTCGGTGAACTCATCTGTTGTTATGGAGTGATATATCATCAGTATGCTGATGATATTCAATTATGCATCTCTTCCCCTGGCAAATTAAGTAATGCTATTGAAGTCTTATCCCAGTGGTAAGAGGTAGTGGATGGTGGTTCTCAATGAGGAACAATAGGTTTCAATTGAACCTTGGTAAGAATGAGTGGTTCTGGGTTTTGGGGCTTACCGTTTCTGAGACTACATGATATTTGGGTTGTATTGTGGTCACCTCCTCACTGTAATACGTTTTATGGGGCTGCTATCGGGGCTGCCATTGGGGCTTCAATGGGGCTGCCATTGAAGAATATCTGGAAGCTTCAGCTGGGATGGAATGTGGTGGCCAGGGTTGGGCTATCTAAGGGACTGCGTCTTACCAATTATACTATATAAATCCAGAAGAAAAGATAACTTGTGGATTCCATCTGCTTAGGAGTTACATCTGATACAACCCAGGCGACAGGCCTTTGTTGCCATGGTATCCGTCCTGTGGAACATCATCTGACCATATGATATTGCCCAAATTCTGCCACCCTGCCAATAAACCATAAAACCCTGGTTGTGTCAACCTGGCCTGGGGTTGCAAGAAAGTTGTGATCTGATGAAATTGGCCCAAATTCTGCCAATGAAATGGGTCCATTGTTCATAATATGATAAGCTTCTTAGCTTTTGCACGATAACATTAATTTTTTGTACTTCCAGAATGTTTTTGAAAATTATTTTATGATTTGTATACCATGTGACATAAGCGATTATATAAATCTAAAATCTAAAATAATTATATAATTAGATTACAGATTATATAAATCTGAAATCTAAAATAATCTTATGTATAAATATAGTTCCATTTGAATAAAAATATGTACGTTCTCGGCATTTAAAAATATATAATTTTGGGAACTTGTAAAACACATTAGACACTTCTTTCAAAAGTCACTGCCCCAAACTACACCACTCACCCACCGCTCAGGCAGGGGTTGCCCAGGCCTACCAGATTGCTGCTCAGAATACATCATCACTTGAGCATCTGCTTTCCTGTCTTGGAGGAAGCTTGCTTGAGTTAATGTTCATCAGCTGGTTGAAATCTGTATTCTATTTTCAGAAATGAAGGCACTGTCTGGCCTTTTTTCTAAGACAGCAAAACACCTTGAGCTAGCGTCAGCCATTAAAAGATTGGTCACTGCACTCCACTTGCAAACTTTGAAACTTCTTAGAAATCTTATTGAGAAGTAACTCAGAAACTCTGTGGTTTCATTTAAAGGAGGGAGAAGAAATAACTAGCTACAAAAAGCATTCAATTCTTATTTTAACTTGCTATTGGTTTTCCCAAAAGGATTACATATTGTTGGGAGAATGAGGGGTAATTCAAATAAAAAATAAAATTACACAATCAGTCTAACAGCAAATTCAAGCAAGGATTATTTCACGAACAAGAAGAGCTGCTGTTGCTGTTTTTGTCTTTTTGTACTGCCTGCTTTGGCTCTTTAGATGCTTTTCTTCCACAACCTGCTCTGCCAGGCTACTAAACATAGCTCAGAGAAACAATGGTTTGCACAACGTATTTTTATTTAATTAACAAATAAACTTTCAGTTTTTTGGGAGGGACCATTTGGGCCAAGGGCCCTTTGTCAAACAGTAAATCTCAATAATAAAAAGCTTCTGGCACAAAGAACTGTAAAACAGGGTGATGATAGAAAAGGATTCTTGTTCAATGGCTTTAAAATGGCTTGTTGCTTGATGTCTCTGTTGTTAACAGCACAATTTCAAAGCCTTTTAAGTTCCAAACTCCTCCTCTGTGTGCACTCTGCCAAGATAGTACTTAAAGGATAGGAGGGAGTGGTTGCTGTTTAAAAGATTATAGAAAAGGTTGGGTATTAGCAAAAAGATAGTCTAATGGGATGATGCTGGGAGGAGAAGGTACAAGCAATTCCTTGAAAATAAAAGCCAAAAAGCTATATTTTGGTTTAAAAAAAACATTAAAGGGGAAGATAGGCAAATAAAAGTAGAAAAGGACCACAGAGTAAAGTGAGAGAGAAATTCTGGTTTGATTTCTGCCAAAAACTGATATTCAGAGAATTCTTTTTTTCAATTTGACATCTTAAAGAGTAATTTAAAATATCCAGTGTTAATACACATCCTTGATACACATCCCTTATATGTATATATGTTGATTCAGGTATAATATACTGTACATCACTTGTAAGAGGGATTATTTCTGGACATGTAGGGAAAGGCTTCTTATCATGGAACTATAACATTATTGTTTTTTCTAGAAGAGGTTTTTAGTAGAGAATAGGGACCTTTGAGATCTTCTAGTCTAACCCCTGCTCAGGCAGGAAACCTTATATCATTTCAGACAAGAGATTGTCCAATCTCTTCTTAAAACCTTCCAGTTTTGGAGCCAAGGTGTTCCACTGATTAATTGTTCTATCAGGAAATTTGTCCTTAGTTCTAGGTTGCTTCTCTCCTTCATTAGTTTCCATCCATTGTTTCTTGTCCTATCGTCAGGTTTTTGGAGAATAGGTTGACTCCCTCTTCTTTGTGGCAACCCTTAAGATATTGGAACACTGCTAGCATGTCACCCCTAGTCCTTCTTTTCATTAAACCAGACATACCCAATTCTAGCAACTGTTTTTTATTTGTTTTAGCATTCAGTTCCTTAATCAACTATGTTGTTCTTCTCTGCACTCTTTCTAGAGTTTCAACATCTTTTTTTACATTGTAGTAACCAAAGCTGGATGCAATATTCCAAGTGTGGTCTTAGAGTTACAAAAATAAGAAATATACTTTTACTTTCTTGTTCATTTTCCTTTCGCACTTGGATTTCAGTTGCATGGGGCAGAAAGTGATCAAAGAAGGAATTAAAAAAATAAATCGTTTTAGCTTATATCCTCTATCCTATGTCTAAATATAGTGGTTAGCTTGTAAACATGCTGTTCTTAGTGAGGCCCATTATATGCTAATGGCAGAGATTTTCAAACTTGGACCTTTTAAGGTGTGTGGACTTCATTTCTAGAATTTGCTAGCCATCATTTTGAATAGGAATAGGAAATTCAATAGGAAATTCTGGGTGAAGTCTATACATTTTAAAGGGACCAAGTTTGAAAAACACTGTGCTATAATTTTAAAGGCCCTGATGAGAAAAATCATTTTTCAGAAATCATATGATGATTCAAGGGGATAGAATTCAAATAACATATACTTGCATATGTTTATTTTTCTATCTTTACAACATTGTTTACTATCTTGTGCATAAAGCTCTTTTGGTCATGAAAAATATCACAAGGTAGCATGGGGGGGGGGCAACGCATGAAAGAAAAAAAACTAGATTGCATTTTCGTCCAATAGAAAGTTAATACAAGCAGGCTCATATATTTTCAATGATCCTGGTTGCTAGGTAGATGGGCAACATTTTATGTTTACTTTGCTGTTGTTACTCTTGCACAAATGGACACACTTTCAGAGATCCAGTTGCATTCATGGTGAAAGATGATAGAACATTTATTTCTTTTACAGATCTATATGATGTCCAAAGTGGCTAAATATGGCTTATGGTCTCCAACTGCCATTAGAAACACTTAAACAATATAAAATACACTCTCCAATAATATTATTGTAAAGTGTCAAACAGTTGCCTCAATTCTAGCCATGGCTTTTTTTCTGTAACAAATTACCACTATCCCACTAAGCAATTAAAAAAACCAAAATTTACTGTTTAGTATCTCTACTGAAAACCCAATGACCACATTATAGTCACTTCTGCTTAGATTCCCAATGCATGCTAAAAATTAGACTTGAACACTGTGGGCCCATCCAATAAAAAGTAATTCAGTGGTGAGAAAAGTAAGGTCCTATATGCAGGCAAGAAAAACCCAATGCACAGGTATAGGATATATGGTACCTGGCTCAAAAGTAGAAAATGTAAGAGGGGATCTAGTTAAGGAGTGAAATGCTCCTGGTTCGGACCGGCTCGGGCGAGTAGGTAGCAGAGATTGAGGCTAGGTCACTGAACTGGGAGCAATGGCTGACTGGCTATGCCCCCGAACCAGTCCATGGCCCGCAGTCCTACCATGCTTGTCTGACTTCCATGCTGCCTTCCTGGTGTCCCGGGGGCCAGCTTGCAAAGGCAGGCAAGCATGGCAGGCTGGAGGGAAGGAGGTAGCAGCTTACTCGCTATGCATCCATTGTTGTTTTGTTGTTTTGTTCGCTGTGGTGGTGCTTTGGGAGGGCAGGTGGACATATTCATTATAGTTGTCAGCTGCAAACATCTGCCTGCCTTCCCGAAGTACCACCGTGGTGAACAAAACAACCCCATTGCGCTGCACCTCCTTCTTCAGCCAAACGCACCCAGCCGTGCATGCCCTTTCCTCAAATCGGCTGTGCATGGGGCGCTTGGAGAGCGAGCGAGCAAGAGAGCTCTCCAACCTCTGTTTGTTTGTGTGAGAGAGAGAGAGAGAGAAAGGGAGGGTGTTCTGCCTGAGTTCTGGAGGGAGAAAGGGAGGGAGGGAGAGATCTGAAGCCGAGGCACCCAAACTTCTGGCAATGGCGGGGGCAGCTTCTGAGCAACCCTGAGTCAGCCACCTGACCTACTCCCTGAGTCTCACCATTTTACTCAGCCCTCCCACCCCACTCAAGCTGCGGCAGGCTCTGTGGGACAACAGGACCTCTCATTTTTCTCACAGTATGGCGTATGCTTGCTACCTCTGCTTGTCTGCTTGCAAGCAATGATCCTCTCTGCTTCTCTCGGGATGCTGGTGCAGGAACCATGGATGCACAACTTGTTGGGGCTGAGCAGGGAAACTGCTGCTTGAATGGGGTGGCAGTGGGGGTGATGAGAATGGTGAGTCTCAGGGAGTAGATCAGATGGAGCTGGCTGCTCAGATGCTGCCGCCGCCACTGCCAGACGTTTGGATGCCTCAGCTTCAGATCGCTTCCTCCCTTCCTCTCTCTCTCTCTCTCTCTCTCTCTCTCTCTCTCTCACACACACACACACACACCCCGACATCCACACAAACAGAGATTGTAGAGCTGTCTTGTTCATGCTCTCTCCAAGCGCCCCATACACAGCTCATTTGAGGAAAGGGCAAGCGAGGCTTGGCACTTTTGGCTGCAGGAGGAGGCCCAGGTGGAAGGTGGCTTTTTCAGCAACATCCCCCGCCCCTCTTTGCAAGGGGGATGACCTGCAAGGGGGATGCTGTGCCTTTGCATAAATGGGATGGGCAGTTTGTACATAGGATTGGTGGGGGGGGATGCATGGCCCTCCAGGATGAAGAGCAGGGCAAGAGAAGGCTCCAAGGTTCACATGGACAGTCAAGCCAGAGGGAAACTCAAAGCGTTGGGGGCTTCAGAAAGGCAGAATGTGCTTTTGTGCAGCTCCTGGCTTCTGTAACATTCTGCAAGAGACAGAATGTGCTGCTGTTCTGTATCAGAATGTGGAGCCCCTGGCTCTAATAGTGAGTGATGTGAATGACTTCAAACGGGCCACACCCACCCAGTCACATGACCACCAAGCCACGCCACATCAAGCCATGCCCACAGAACCAGTAGCAAAAAAAATTAGATTGCACCCCTGATCTAGCTGTCTTAAGTATGAGCCAGCAGTGTGCGGCAGCTGACAAAAAACAACAATAACTAATGTTGTCCTGGATTGCATCAACAGACGGATGCTTTCAAGATCATGTAAAGTGATAATACCACTTTATACTGCACTGGTGACACCACGCTTGCAATACTGCATCCAGTTCTGGTCACCATGATACAAAAAAGATGAGAAACAATGCAGAGGAGAGCAGCAAAGATGATAAGAGTTCTGCAGGCTAAACCATACAGTGAATGATTGACGAAACTAGATATGACTAGTCTAACAGAGAGAAAAACTAGAGGTGATACGATAGTAGTCTTCCAATACTTTAGGGGATAGTATGATGAAGAAGGGGTTGACCTATTCTCCAAAGTGACTGATGGCAGGACAGGAAACAACAGGTGTAAGATCAAGCTATTTGTCTGGAATGGTATAGGGCCTCCTGCTTAAGCAGGGAGTTGGAGTAGATCTCCAAGGTACCTTCCAAGTCTATTATTCTATATCATTAAAGGCTAGATTTTCAGCTAATTGTATATCAACGCATAGGGGTACTTCTATCCTTATACAGCATAAAGGAATTTGTAGCAGAGCCAAAAGCAGATGCTGATACAAATCAGGGAAATAAAGGATGATGGAAATTCAGAACTCACAGTGCAAATATGAAGAACTTATTGGATGAGAAGCAAAATGTTTTCAAAGAAAAAATCAAGGATGTCCAGTTGCCTTTTGGAGAAAACACCTTTGGGAGTATCATCAGCATACTGATAATACCTGATCTCATAATGGCAGATGATCTTACCCAGTGGCTTTATGTAGCTATTACAAGGGAGTGGAAAGAGTTTGAGGCCTGCAGCAAACTATAAAGGAGCAACTATGAACTGGCTGTCTCACTCCCTAGCAGCACCAGTTGGAACCACTTTGGAAAAAGAAGCCAGGCCAGCACAAGACTGATACCCAGGCCCAAATCCCATAACCAGTCCCCCCAAAATACAATAGTCAATAGTATTGAGGGCCACTGAAAGGTGCACTACCCCATCCTGCTCTTGTCAGAGATCATCAACAAATGTGACCAATGCTGTATTTTTCCCATAACCAGGCCTGAAACCTGACTAGAAAGTGTCCAGAAAGTGCATTTCATCCAGGAACTTCTGAAGCGGCCACACAATCACCTTTTCTAATACCTTCCTATGTTAAGATATGTATAAAAAAGAATGGAGTTTTGATTAAACAGTTGGGATCCCCATTTTGACCTTTTTTCACTAACTATAACCCTTCCTGTGGATACCTCCGCTTCAAGATAAAAGGTGACAATAGCTAACAGTCTTGACATACCTTGAGGCTGCATTTGGATGGAATCCAAAAGAAGCAGGAAATATTTTAATGCCCAAACAGCTAAGAATAATTTAAGGCTACTTCACTCAAAGTGGGGATGAGTTTCAGAAAAAAAAAAGGAAGATGTTGTAAGGGCACATTTTTATAGTGGTTGGGAATAAGTGAGAAAAAGCTGCACGTTGGTATTATCTTCCGCCAAAATCAACTTAACATGTCTCCAATGTTCTTTTACTTTGGAGAAGTGTCAGTGGTCCACCCTGTAATATACAAATTGTTGTTGTTAGTTGTGAAGTTGTGTCCTCTATCATCCTTGGAGTCCATTTAAGCTCACACCTACTGCTTCAGTGACTCCATCCAGCCACCTCGTTCTCTGTCGTTCCCTTCTTCTTTTGCCATAATATACAATAGTCTTCACTAAATATTAACTATACATTTACCTATTTAATATTTATCCTATCTCAGAAGGATCCCTGGACTCACTCCAAGATTCTCCTTCTGGGAGAAGGAGGAGTTTAATGACCGGATTATTTCCTCTTTAACAAAGTCTGATTCTGCATCAATTTTATAAGAAGAAAAAAATAGAAACTTCTGATTCCTCCTGGAGGTGGGACCTCAAAGAGTGTATTGTTAGGAAATTTCAACATATTGTGAAAAAGCCAGCATTTGAAAGGAGAAATTCCATTCCAGCTTGAGCAATGTATAGACGAAACTGCTCGCATATTGAAACCCAGGAAAAACATATGAAGCAGAACTATAGAAAAATGTATACCGCCAAGTCACATGCTTGTGGGATTGGCGGCCAAATTAAAAAATACCCTTTAGTGGGCTCTATTGTATCCTTTTGATATTGTACTTTTCTGTTAGTTCTTGTAATATTTATGTATTTTTTGAGATTCGGGGCCATAGAAATAATATTTTCTTATGGACAATTTCCAATTACCATTTACTGCTTTGGAGACCTTCAGTGTACGCTTGTTTAAATTGTGATTAGACATCAAGAAAATGTTACCAATTTCCTGATATTTTAAAATGTTGCAAAAAGAATCCAATCTTCAAAATTTTTCCTTTTTCCTGATTAAAAGGTCCCAGGGAGTAATTTTCTCAATAATGAGATGTTAAATGTCATTATTTAACATTTAGCTGGTTAAATTTCAGCTGGACTGCATATTGTGAGAAACAAGCCAGTCATGATAAACATAACTTTGTTCCACAAGAGGGACACAGAGCCACAGGAATTTCTGTACCATTTTAAAGCTAATACAGACAGATTGATTTGGTTTCTCTAACTTTTAATAACAGAAATCTAGTCAATTCCATATTTTACATATTTTCATAATAAATTTGGTCTGTTTAATTGTAGTGATGAGGTTCATTTTTACTTGGGAGTTCTTGTTTTTAGATGTAATTTGTTTAGTATTTAGCATTCTGTTTTCCAAATCATAATCTCCTTATTTACAAGTTAAGCCATCCCTAAATTAAAATAAGATTTTGAATTTCAATACAGTCATCACTGGTTTTTCTCAGTATGGAACAAATGTCTTCAGTGGTTTAACCACAGCAGTTCTAATTTTTTCCACTTCAAAATTTCAAAAATATAGTTTCTCTTTTAAAGAATTGCCAGCTAGATTCCATAACTTGAATATATGTGTTTTATTATTATTATTGATCTTTGCACAGTCAGCCAGATGTTCAGACTGGGATTGGCATTTTTGTCTACCTATCAAGTCTTTACCAAGGACCTGGGATAGGCAAATCTGGGATAGGCAAATCTGGAACGAGGTCCCCCCAGAGATACGGAGAATCCCGGACCTGCGCACGTTTCAACGTGCTCTCAAAACATTTTTATTTCAGCAGGCTGGCCTTGCCCCAACTCTCCTTTTTAAATTTTTAAATTGTCAATCTGTTTTGTAATTGGGTGTTTTAAATTGTTTCAGCCAAAATATTTAATAATTTTAATGGGTTTTAATGTTTGTACTATCTGTTTTTTATCCTGGCTTATTCACTGCCCTGAGTCCCTCTGGGAGTAGGGCGGTATATAAATGTGATTAATAAATAAATAAATAAATAAATAAACAAATTCAAACAAGTCCATTAAAGCACTAGTGTTAAGAAAAAATATTGTAGCCTCACTCAGTGAAAAAATGGGTGCAAATAGAAATAGAATGACAAAAGATAGATAGTGTCAATAGTAATATGTGCCTTGGGTGCTATCTGAAAATATCTGGAGCACCACATAAGTAAAACTGGTTTATGTAGAACAGCTTATATCATACAAAGATATCTTTCACACCATCAAACAACATTTGCCTATTCCAGGTTACTGGGAAAAACTTGATAGATGGACAAAATGCCAAATTCAACCTAAACATAATCAGCCATAATATTAATACATTTATGTAATAAAGTGGTTAAAGGAGGGGTGAAATGTTCCCAGTTCGGACCAGTTCGCCCGATCCAGTATCAATGGTGGCAGGTGGTTTGGAGAACCAGTAGCAAAAATCCCTGCGTGCCCCCCACCCCATGCCCAGCTGAGCTGCGCAATCATCAGAGGCTATTTTTTTTTAAACTTTTAAAAGCATTTTTTTCTACAACCTCTTCAGCCGGAAAAATGCTTTCAAAAGTAGAAAAGAAAAAAAAAAACCTCTGATGATCGTGCAGCTTTTCAAAGCATTTTTTTCTGCAACCCCTTCAGCCGAAGAGGTTGTAGGGAAAAAAAATGCCTTTAAAAGCCTCTGGCGATCCCAGCTGACTTGCCTGATTGTCAGAGGCTTCTAAAAGCATTTTTTTCTGCTTTAAAAGAAAAAATGCTTTTGAAAGTTAAAAAAAAAAGTTGGCCATTCCCATCCAGTCACAATATCCCCCCTCCACCAAGCCATGCCCACAGAACTGGTAGTAACAAATTTTAGATTTCACCCCTGGGTTAAAGTGTTAGACTAGTACCATGAAATTAAGGTTCGGATCACTCTGACAGGGCATTTTGGGCTAGCTACTTCTATATCAGTGGTGGGTTCCTCCCGGTTTGGCCCGGTTCTCCCAAGCCAATAGCGGTGATGATATGACGTCACTGAACCGGTTCTGCTCCCTCCCCCCCCCGCAGAACCTTTTACAGAGAAAACAGATCATAAGACTTTTCTCTCTGTAACACCAGAGGAGGTGAACAAAGTGGAATGTATTTTTATACCTGTAGATGTAGTTTGTACCTGTCCTAGCTTACATGAGCTATGAGTGAAAAGTGACAGTCTAGATATTATTTGGAATTCTTCCCATTGGATTTCAATGGGAAATCCATTGGGCATCGAATGGCACCATACAGATTCATCTTGGAGATGACCAATGGATGAGGATGGTGAATATTCCTGATTCTACTAAAACTTTCACAGTACTGGGTACAGATTCAAAAGTACTGTATCTGGGTACAGATACAAAACTTCTGTATAACAGCCCCTAAACCACCCCAAGATTCTACTGGCAAGAATGGAGATGAACATCATTAAAACAAATTGGTTTTGGCCATCAGTATGCAGGACCTAATCACTATAATCATTTTAAAATTGGAGTCATACAGATGTTTCAGAAGACCAGGCAATTTATATTAAACTTGAAATTTTCATAAAATATATTTCTAAGAAAACAAAAACAGAAGAATCATTGAACTCTTATTTAGGAAGTACATATTTATTATTGCATTTCCACTTTTGTTTTTTTAACTAAATATCCCTTGACTACAGTAGTGGGTTTCAATTTAGTTTGCTACTGGTTTGTTTGTGCGCGCACAAGTGCGCAAATGCAATGCTTCTGTGCAGGTGCAGAAGCATTCATGCAGGTGGGCAGAGCCTGCCACCGCCACCGCTACCAGTTCGCTTGAACCGGAGCGAAGTGGTAGCAACTCACCACTGCTTGAAGTGCAGTGGTGAGTTCATTAAAAAAGTAAGAAACACTGCAAGTATTTCATTAAAAAAAACAAAGAAATAAGTTATAGTTTATACTTAAATGATAGAATAGTGGTGTCAAGAAAAACTAATGAAGGGTAAATTAAGGATTAATTTCCAAATTTCTTTTTATATTCTCATGGGCAGAAACCTAAGTAGCACTATGTGTTTCATGTTTACGAACAACAGGCTGCTTTGATTATTCTGCTCTGCTTTTTGTCTGCAATAATCCTGTCCTGGTTTGTTTTAAGGATTTCTTTTCTGGGATTTCTTCAGCCTGTCTCATTTCTAGCCCACATGAAATTTATCAAATTTTTAACTTTCCAAATTCAGTGAACTTCTTTTGGGATACACTGTTTACCTTTTTAAAGAAACTTGGATTAACAGCAGAATTCTAGTAATTGAGCCAAACAAACAAAAATCCTATACTGTATAATGTTAAGCAAACATCAGCGGAGGAGTTAAGCGGGAGATAAACAATGGAACCTATTGCAACTTTGTAATGCAATCTCCATTCTTAATTATTTGATGGCAAAGTCAGAATGTAGGTGCAAATGGCTAGAACTTTCATCATGACATCATTAATACCTTTGGACCATCCTGATTGTACAAAATACTTATGGACAAATCTCTTGCAGGAGTAATAAAGGAATAAAAAATATATATTGTTCATTTTTCAATATATAACTTTGTGGGTTATTTTTAAACGTGTAATTTTAATGAAAGGTATATGTTTTTCACATAAAGATCTTCATTTAGCAGATCAGATCTATGAAGTCTCAAAATAATTTCTCATATCTTCTTACAATAAAAGGCTTCAATTTTCCAAAAAGAATGTTTGAAATTACTTTTAGACATTTCTCATGCAACATGCAGAACATTATTAAATGTCAGCTCCTGGAGACAAATGCAAAGAGAAAAGTGGAGCCAAGTGGAATTTTGAGAAATATCTGCTATTGTTCTTAATGGAAGCCATGCTATGTAAACGAATCCATTTTGAAAGAGTGAGGCATAGAATATAATTATGAACATATTAATGTCAATATGTTATATATGCATTCATGCTTATTATGTATATATTACCTGTGAACATTGGATTCAACTGAAATCTGGAGCACAAGGCAAAACAGAGGAAGAGATTTTCCTTTCACTAAAAGGATGGATCTAATCTTTTTCAATCAAATTGTGATCCTCATAAATCTTTTGTCTTGATCTGAATCTCCAGATTTGTATTTCAAGTGGCAGCCTTAGCAAAAAGAGACCAACAAAATAGCAATAGCAATAGCACTTAGAATTATGTATATCACTTTATAGTGCTTTACATCCCTCTCTAAGCAGTCTACAAAGTCAGCATATTGCCTCCAATAATTTGGGTCCTCATTTTCCCACCTCAGAAGGATGGAAGGCGAAGTCAATCTTGATCCTGGTGATATTGAACTGCCAAATTGCTGGTAGCTAGCAGTCAGCAGAAGTAGCCTGCAGTACTGCACCCTAACCACTATGCCACTGTGGCTCATACTCCTTTTTGTTCTTTGTGTAAACTGCTATGAAAAAGAGGAGGGGATTGGTAACACTACTGAGTTGTAAGTGGCCCTAGAGGTCGTCTCGATATAATTTCAGAATTTCAGTCATCAAATCATAAGATAACAGTAAATTTGCTCTTAAATTAGAGTGTTCCTTGCAATCATATCACTTGTAGTAATGATTATTTCTTTTGAGTAGAACCGCAAATATTTTAAAAACTGAAAAATCTTTATTGGAGTAGGGTTTTTTTTACAGACTATGCATACAGAGAGAAATGAAAATAAAAGAAAAAAAATCACCAAACAATTTGTGAAGACTGATGCTTTAAAAAAAAAAGGAAGAAAATCTTTCTCAGGAAATTACATTTAAATAGGAAGCCTAAACATTTAATCTAGTTGAATTTTAATTAAAAGAACAAAAGGACATGTAGTTTGCTCAACCTTATATTGGCATGGAGAGTATCAATAAAACTAATTAGAGGAATACTAGGTAGACTAAATTTAAAGACATTCAAAGGAGAGGGAGGATTCTTACACTAATTTTGACCACATTTATTTGTGTAGTAGCCATTAGTTTTTAAGGTGCAATGTGGCAATGTATCTTCCAACAACGATCTTCAGAACCTCATCTTCAATAATTGTGGAATTATATTTTAAGCAGTTGATTTGACCCACTGAAGGAGCCATGAAATCTAGCCTTCTGCTCAGTTCAAGAATCTAAACTGAAGCATGTCCTCCAGATGCTCTTCCATCTCTTCTTGAGTATATCCAGCCAAGGGAGGCTGTTTTGTTTTCTTCAGCGATTGGCTCTACTTTTGAACTCCTTTCAGTCTTGGGAAATGCTTGTAACATTCAATGAGAAACTATCTTCCTGTCTCTGAAAGTCATTATTGGGCCCTTCATTCTGAGATGAGACAAACAGTTCTTACAATTTTGTATAACAGCTCTTTCTAATTTCAATATTTCCTGCCATCCTGGCTGCCTACCTGTTTTCGTATGTATTTGCTAATTTACTTACTTCAATTTGCATGCTAGTCAATCTAGCAATATTCCTCTTCCTAAGCCAACTCCATACTCCCAGGCTTGTAAGACTTTGTGTCTGCTTTCCTGATTGTGTCTGTTTTCCTGATTGTCCTTATGTCTCTTCCCTGTACATGTTTCACTGTCTCTGATGCCATTCACATTGGGAAGTAAAGAAAAATTCCAGAGAAAAGACAATGAAAAATTACTTTTTATTGCTATCTCAAAATATGTAATCTGTACAGAAGCCAAATCCAAGGTGAAGAAATAGAATAGAATAGAATAGAATAGAATAGAATAGAATAGAATAGAATAGAATAGAATAGGGGAGGGGAGGGGAGGGGAGGGGAGGAGAGGAGAGGACGGAAGAGTTCTTGGAGATCTTCTATTCCAGCCTCCTGGAATAGAAGATCTCAACAGTTCATTTAGTGAAATTTCAAAGTTATAACATTACCGAAAAAAAGTGACTTATGATCATTTTTCACACTTAATAAACATCATGTTGTCTAATTTGCTTAACAATACAATTTACATTCTTGATCTCCAACTCTTTTTTCCAATCACCTGTAAAATAATGTTTGATAATATTCTGTGTTTTCTGTCTGTTTAATTTTCAATGTAAGTCTATCCATTTCTGCACGATCTAGTATCTTCCTAATTATCTCTTTGTCTTATGGTGTTTCTTCAGTTTTGTGCAAATATAATCCTCGCTGCTGTTAAGACATGCAATATTAAATATATACTTTGCTTATCAACAGCTGGTTCATATTTATGACGGTGGCAGCCTCCTGGGATCATCTGAGCCCCTTTTGCAATCTTTTGACAAACGAAGTCAATAGGGAAGCCAGAGTGACTTAACAACCATATTACTAACCTAACAACTGCAGTGATTCACTTAACAAATGTCGCAAGAAGAGTGATAACATTTTAACAGTTGTCTCAATTAGCAACAGAAATGTTGAGTCGTTTTTGGTTGTAAATTGAGGACTACCTATATTCCATTTGTGTTCATCTCCAAATCAGGATCCATTCACACTTATTTTACAAGCCAGGTATCCTTCTCTACCCATGCATTTGAATTATTTTTCATTGGTGAAAAACTGCATCATTCTATTCACAAATATATTTTGTACTTTTAGTGCTTTCAGTGGTTATGGAGAACATCTTTAATTTTTTTATCTGTCTTCTAGACAATTCTTTTGGGAGGATTGGTAATGTTATGTAGTTTGAGAGCTCATTTGCTTCCATCATCTTGAAAGAGATAGTGGAAGGAATTCCGGTTAAGGCCTTGATGTCCATTCATCATAAATTTATCTCTCTTACATAACTATTACAGTTAACACCTCTCCTGCTATCTTGTACATTAAACGCCCGAAAAACAAGATGTCAGAATATTCGTGGCTGAGAAAACATGGTAATAAGGTCAGCCAATGAATAGGCATAGGTGCTAAGTCAGCCAATTGGGAGCTGAGACAGACTGGAGCCAGGGTGTGTCTTAGTCTGCAGCTTCTGACTAAAGAGAAACTGAGACTGGTGTGTGTTAAACTCTGAGCTGTGAAGCTGTCTCTGCATGCTGTTTGCTCTGCTAAAATGAAACTATGAATCTGCTGTTGGTATTGTAAACTTACTTCAGGTATCACTGTGTATATAAAGAAGTTAATTAATCCTGCTGCATCAGTTTATCTGTGTGTGCTTCTGGATTTGTTTTTGTTTTGCAACAAACTCTGACAGTAGACTATTATGGCATTACTTAAATCTATCCAGCTTTAAAATGTGTGAACTTCAACTCCCAGAATTCCCCAGCAGCATGTTTAATCTGCAGCTTCTCAGGTTAGTGAGTGGACAGTGTTTTTATATGCTTTGGCTGCAGCTCTACTTTTTGCCATTTATCATACAAAGAAACATAATAATCAATGTGCATACGCAGGAGTTACTTTAATCCTAAAATGCTTAATTTAAGCCTTACTTATTTCTTTCAGTCCCCTCAGAAGCAAAATTTACTGATCTTGCCAATGAGAAGATGCCATTTAAACTCGTATTTGAAAGAATACTCTAACAAGTTACATGTTGAACAAAGAGTCTGGGAACTAAAATAGTACAATATGACATAGTTACATTTGAAAATATGAATTCTCTGTTTAAAAAAAATAATTTAACTAATGAGCAATGAGTCAAGGATTATGTATGGCATTTCCTGCTTAATATTGTATATTAATTATATATTGAAAATGTATATTTCTTGTTTTAATGCAAGAGATGCATTAAATTATACTATCTATAATTATAGCATTTCATTCATCTGATTTTTAAAAGGCAAATTATACTGCTACTGTGCCAGAAACCCACAGCTACTTTACTAACCATCTGACTTTTTTAAGAAGTACAAAATATTCATCTTTAATGCCAAACAGCACTGTATACCTAAGCTGGTTCTTTGTTATTATTTATTTATTTGACTAGATAGATATGCTGCTCAAAATATCAATGAATTCTGATTTAACATTGAAGGAAGTGTGGATTTAAATAGCATGTCAAGTTTCTGTAGAAATTCTCATATCTATACTGAAAATAAAGATATAATTATGTCCAGATTTTGTTGGATTTCAGCTACTGGTATTGCCAGCTACCAGTAGAATTCTTTGGAATTGCTTTGTTGGGGTGTGGAGAATTATAATTTAACAGATCTTGAGCACACTAAGTTAATGGTGGCTCATCTGTACAAAATTATGCCAAAATTTATGTTGTCAGAAAGATTTGTAACAGTAATTTTTTACTTTCTGTAAAACGTTCATTTTGCTTTGCAAAATGATCATAGAATGCACATTAAAAAGCATGATTTTATTTGCAGTATGAAATCAGCTAAGTGTGTTCACCAAACCCAAATTATCTGATATGTGAAAGGAGTGTATATGCATTTATTTAGATTAGCCAAACAGCTGGTTTAAATTTCCCTCCAAAGTTAAGAACTTATTGTTATTGTTCTAAATTATTACACCACTTCAAAGATACTTTGAAAGTATCTGAAGGTAATTTGCAATAAAAGCAGCATTAAAACACACAATGAAACAATGATATAAATTCATTTATTGGTTTTCATAGATTTCATAGATATTTGATTCCCAATGCTTTGAATTATAAAAAGCTGGAAAAATAAGGGAAGGGGAAGGGGAAGGAAAGGAAATATACAATGCAAAAGAATATTAAAATGCAGAGCTTGTAATTCAGAAAATAATAGTCCTTTGGTCCTTGGTATCCTATTTTCCCAAAATAAGATATCCCCTGATAATAAGCCCAATCGGTCTTTTGAGCGTATGGCAGCAAGGCCAAGCATTTATTTCAGGGTTCAAAAAAATATAAGACAGGGTCTTATATTTGAGGAAACACGGTATTCTTTCCTAGAAATTTATAATACGTTACTTAAAGCACAAAAGTTCTTCATATGTAAAATGCTAGATTACTAGAATTTTGATCAGAACATAGTCGTTTTGAATAATGTAGACCTCAATTCTGAATATGTAGATTTGGTAGGAAAGTTACATTCTTACACAAGAGAAAGCAATAAACTCTGCAACAATCAAGAATGTGCAAAATGTCAAAGTGATAAAATAGTTCATTTTACTAACAAATGTTAATCTATTGACACTATGAAAGGTTACCTATATGCATCTGCGTCAACATTCTCTGACAACATAGTCTCTTAAGGAACAGCATAAACAAAATTCTGGGATCTAGTGTAAGTTTTTTTGCACTTCTGTACTTCAGAAAATTTAGCTACATAAGTAAAAATGTGACCACAGCTATATTTGTGTATTAACGGCAAGCCTCACCCAGTTTATATTGTTTCTCATGCATCTGTATTATTTCCCTGTGATGGCATGGAAAATATAGTTGCTTTTATGTACAAACTATCCCCTGAAGTTTAGTTTGCCTAAAGAGATATATCTCATTTACTTGTCCATGTTGCCTGAAAAAGCTTTTAATCCAAGATGAGTCATCACATTTGAATTATAGGAGATAACTTGGAACTAGATATTTTGTATGTAATTTGCTAAGCAAATCTTAATGCTGAAACAAATCATCTATTTTGACAAAGTTTCCTTCTTTATGTACATCTTTAAGCACTTAATATACATTTTCTAAAATACATAGAATTGGAAATGTTAGATTCTTGCTATTTTCAGGAATTGTACCTCAAAATTTGCTTTACAAGAATTTCTGCCATTGGGCTGGTAGAATGAAAATATCTTAATATGAAGAAGTTGAAGACTTACAAACTTATTATGAAGAAGCTAAAGACTTACAAACTTCCAAAGAAATATGGAAATTCCTTACTTCAGGAATTTCTCTTCATGAGTTTATGATGGGTGGAAATTTTTGGAAAGCAAGATTTGACTAAGTGAAAAGTGAAAAAGTTACAAAAGCTGAGATCATTTGTATAATCAAATTAAAATGCAGAGAGTTCTCACTTATTTTCACTTATTTCTATTTAAGGAGCCATAACTTTCTGTGAAATATCTCATTAACTTGCATATTATTTAAATAATCCCCAATTCAAAACATAAGCATTGAAGACATTCTTGATGTCTATTGGATGAATTCATTTTAGAATAATCCAAAACTTGCAATAAGATAAAACTGAGATTATTTTGTACTACTTAACCAGACATTTATTTTTATTGTCATACTTATAGGGGAAATCTTAAAAGGAAATGATAAAATTTACTTTTGCTGGACGGTGTCCAAATGTTTTAAACAATTTTTAAAACAGCAATTGTCTCTGGCAGAGTTTAGAAGTGCAAAATTGTATACTAGAGATGGATGCTATTTCCTTAATTTCTCAAGAGAATGCTGTCAATTCTCATCCAGTCTGAACCCTTATCTGCCCCTACTTATTACTCTGTGACCTATTACTATCAAGCTGCAGCCTATCTGCTGTTATTTTGCTGCATCATCTTGTACCTACAGCTTAAAGTAGCATCAGAGCAGATGTGGTCTCTCAAATACTCTGACATTAGCCTCCTTTATAAATTAGATTGTGGCAAAAAGACACTAGGTCCACAAAGTAAAGGATTATATTTCTCACCTGAAGATTGTTTCCTGCAAGGAAAATGGCCCAAGTCACTATTGCTAATTATGATACAAAATTCTTGCCCAACTAATCCCAATTAACCAATTCTGCAACTGTAGCAATCATAACACTAAATAAGTGATGTACCACAAAAGAGCTGAATAGGCCTCAAATGATGTGAATGATCCTAATTTTATTGTTTTTAGGATATATTTACTGCTCTGGTACACCTAATACACCCAGGCCACTGTCAGACTGCTGAAGCAGTTAGAATAAGTAAAATATTGTCCAGCCAGGCAACTAACCATGCTACGCTGAAAGAATGTAAGTGATCCTCTCTTAGGTTTCCACGGTGCATTCTGTTCTGCAGAGAGAAAGATTCCCCAACACATGGGAGACTGGAATATCTAATATCTAATATCTCTGAAACAGAAAACTATCTCATGTTCTATTCATAAAATAAAGCATTTTCTATAGCATGTAAATGGCAGGTCTCTTTACTGATAAGATAGATGATTATACACTTTTAACAGACGAATTAAAATATGAAGCTGAATTTACACCTCCCCACACACACAAATGGTATGACAATTATATATTTTGCAGTACATGTCATGTTCCTAATGGTTCTGTGTTTTGAGACTAGGGTAAAAATCAACTTGCAGTTAGGATAGATCCACACCTTGTTATTTTGAAATATTTTGACCAAAAAGGACAACTTCTGCTAAACAGAAAAAGGAAGTGAGGGACTTACTTGTTAGATGTTTCAGAAGCAGCTCCATATGACATATTGAGGAAGGGAAGTACACTGACAAACTTCTGAAACACTGGAGACCAAAGGAGCTGGACCAAGGGATTTAAAAAAGTTTCCACAAACTTTGGAACCACATGATAAACTGCAAGCAGCAGTTTCTTCTTTTTTTTTTCCTTTGTTCATATTCAAAACCTTCGATTCCACAGCACACAGATTTATTTGCAGGTTACTTTGCATCTAGTTCTTCATACAGGATGTAATTCACAGAGAAAAATGGAATGTATTTTAATACTTGCTGAAATGTTTTACTTAACACTAGGGATAATATGTTAGAGCAGGGACGTCAAACTCGCATCGTCACAGCAGTGTCACGTGATGTATCGGGACTTTTTTCCCCTTTGCTAAACCGGGTGGGGGCAGGGCCAGCACGTGTCACATCCGGCCCGTAGCTTTGAGTTTGAAATCCCTGTGTTGGAGCATTTTATACTCTCAATCCACCCCCCAAGAATGCTGACATGTAAATCACATATTTGCATTTTTTCATTGCTTGAAAGAGGCAGTTTCAGGAAAATCAACTTCCTGTTCAGATATCCAACTAAGTTTATAGGGAGAGGAGGAAACAAATGCCCTATTTTGACTTTTGTGCAGAGGTGGGATTCACTTACATTCCCTACCAGTTCGCAAATGTGAGCGCAGTGCTCACGCATTAAGTCCGGGCAGATTGGCAGAGCCTACCGCAGTCACCACTATCTGTTCGCCCAAACCGACAGAACTGGCTGAATCCCACCACTAGGTGAAGGTCTATATAAAGTTGCAAGTATAAAGTTCTGCATTAGATCTCAAAACAAGAAATACAAATATGAATTCAATGAAAATTTTAATTACATTCATGGAGATACATAGGAAGTGAGATACAGCATGCTATATTTTTTTCACCTGCTTTCTTTCTTTAACCTTCTAGTTTCTCAGCTGAGGCTTTTCGATGGTTAATTATTGAGACTACACCAGTGCTGAGTTGCCCCTGGTTCACACCAGTTCTATAGAACCAGTAGTAAAACCGGTGGGAGGCTCCACCCACGGACCCCAACATTATCAGAATGCTTCTCTATATGCGTAGAAGATTCTGTACATGCGCAGAAAAGCACATGCACGCACGAGCAATGCGAGCGTGCACATACGGCCCCATTTCAAACCAGTAGTAAAGGTAAGTAGAACCCACCCCTGGACTACACCTGTAGAAGCTAGTTATAGAAACGGAAGCATTATGTTGCAATAGCAAACTTCATCCCTGGCTGCTCCATTTGTACCAATTACTGCTTCTAAAGACATTTTCAAAGGGAGTCTCGTATTAAGCAGTGGAATGCAATGAAAAACAGAAGGCCCCTATTGGTGGGGCCTGTTGATTCAGGCTTGGCTATAGCTAAACTGGGCGAAAGCTTTCCCAGCTGTGACTTCCATCTGCTGTGCTTGCAGGACCTGTAAGTCTCAAAGACTGAGAAATCGTAACATGCATTCTTTTAGGCCTTTCTGACAATCTTGAGAGAACATGCATGGCCACTTCATATTTCTTTTCATGTATTTTTAGATTTAGGATCAAAAGGGTCAAATTTAAAGAATAGTAGGTCCTATCAGAAATATCCTTAAAATTCCTAAACTGGAGGAATAGTTGAGAGTGACAAAACAGATTACATATAACTCTCAGGAGACCTATTGCCATGTAAACGATTTATGTCTGTCATTTTATTATTTGATTGTTTGTATTTTAGTTAAGTATGTAACCTACCAGTCATTCAGGACTCCAATACTCCCTCAGCTAATTTTTCCAGGCAGCAAGAACAAAACTATGATGTAGGCTGAGATAAGAAAGGAAGGACTTTTTTAAAAAGAATAAAAATACCACCTAGGTTAACCAGCCAAATTTTCTTCTGGCCATATGGAATTGTTTTATAGCAAATTATTATTTTTTTATTCCACAATATATTAATTTTAACTGATGACTGAAGTTGACAGCTTTTCTATGATTAAGACATTATTCTCTTGTTTCAGAAGAAACATCACTTTGGAAAATATCTGAGTAATCCGACAAAGAACTTTTCTGCAAAAGACCAAAGAAGGTAAAATTATTTGTGAGTATTAAAAGATAAACCAAGACCTCTATAATTGGCAACAACTTTTGCAATTTGCAGCAACAACCCAGTATAGAATTAAAAGTATCTAAGAACACAATATTGTAAAGAATCATTGGCTCCGTTTATTAGCAGCAAGATTCAGGAAAAGAAAAGTCTGCTTGCCAAATGAAAGGAAGTCAGAAAGGGAACCTGACCACCTCTTTCCACATGGGGAATATCTACTTTAGCAGCACCTCTAAGGAACTATGAGCATTGATGGAAACTAGGAGTAATCATTGCATTGCATTGTTGTTATAAATGGCAAACTGCCTTCAGGAAGGGAAGTGTAGTGGGAGCAGAAAGAAACTAATCAGAAGAAATCACTTAAAAGATCAAGAAGAGATAGGAATGCATTATCACTGAATTCTGATCCTGCCATAGTTCAATTTCAAACATGAATACATTATTTTTAGTACTATTTCCAGACCTGAAAAGAGTCCAGATAGTCTGCTTCATTCAGAGCAGTCAAGGTGGAAGCTAACCACCTTCTCAACAACTTTAGTCTCAAAATGGAGGATAGGAAACCTTAAAATTCTTCTCAGATAATCTTGCTAGGCCATAACTTGGTCAACTCAATTGAGCAAGAACTAGATTTTGTCATCAAGTTACATGTTTGAAGTCTAGGCATTAAATGAAAGAAATCCAGGTATGGGTGAGTTCAAATGGAGCTTTTGTCTCATCTGGGAAATAACCATTCAACTTTTTAAAAGTTACTACAATATTTCAGTTTTCAATTAAAGTAATTATAACTGTTTTTTTTAAAATAGGAGATATCTCCTAAATTAAGAAAGTTTGGTTTTAAAAGAGTTTTTTTAAAATAGCTGGATAAGAAGGATGACCAATAGCACTGTTTCTAACCCTATTTGGAAAATGTCTCCTTCTGCTGATTCAGATGATTTCCCCTTTTGTTGAGAAAGCTGGGTATTTCAGTTGATAACTATTTCCCTGGGAACTTCCTAATATAGTCAAATGTACAATGATATTGGGGTGAGTGGGTAGCATTAACCATATTAAGGGAAATTAATAGCTGATGCTACTGAAGGAAGTACTTGTATACTATAATAACACCTAATCTTTGCTCTAAAGTCCATGAGAAGAAATTTAGAAACTTGAAGTGATAAGAAACTTTAAGTATTTGGGAATATCCGTGCTGCCAAGAACATGCTGCCCCCAAAGCATGAATGAAATATTGAGGAAATTATCTCAGCCACTGCTTGATCCCACCAATCTTTTTAGGCTGAAAGTCAATATACACTTCTCTGGAAATAAGCCTTTTTGGATTCAATAGGACTTTTGAGTTAATACTGGTACAGTTAGTGTTATGGTGTTGTCAAGGCTGCAGTCTTATACACATTATTCCAGTCAAGAGAAGTGCTACATTGATAAATAGTATCTGATCTCCCCAAAGTGCTTCAGTTACTACTTTTATTCCAAACATTCATTTCCCCCAAGCAAATTGGATTTTCAAGCCAAAATGTTAGAGTAATAAGAAGGAAGGGGGAAAAATACATATATACAGGAAGAGAGAACTGTTATATCAGCTGCTTTGTTAAAAAAAAAAAAGTACTTTCTTAGTTGCAGACCTGCTCTATGCATAAATAACAGTGGACTTTGAGAGTTCTTTGAGGGTCTGTGGGGGTTGCAGACCATCGGCAACCCCCCGCCCAGCCAGCGGAATATCTTGCCATCACGCTGGTGGGCTTGTCGCCCGCCAGCGTGTTTCTGAAGACGCTGTAGATCTCCGCCACCCCCGCCACCTAGAACAGCTGAGAGGCGCTGCGGGAGATGGCGGCGCGGTGGGGGGGCGGCGAAGATGAACGACGAGTGGCGAGCGGTGGCTGCAGTGAGAGGGCAGCCGTGGCGAAGCCCTCGGCCTGTTTCTGGAGGCTCCCGCCGCCCTTAAACAGCTGGGCGGCGCTGCAAAGCCCGTCAGCATGTCTCTGGAGATCCCCGCCGCTTTCCCCCACTTTCGGACAGCTGAGAGGCGCTGCGGAAGATGGCGGCGCGGTGGGGGGGGCGGCGATGATGAGCGACGAGTGGCGAGTGGTGGCTGCAGTGAGAGGGCAGCCGTGGCGAAGCCCCCGCGGAGCAAACAAAAATGCTGCGAGAGATGGCGGCGTGGTGGTGAGCGGCATGGAGATGGCAGCCAGCGAATGGTGGCAGCGGTGAGACTGGGGCCAATGTTTTCAGCGGGGCCCCAGCGGCCAGCGGGCTTATGGGCCCATTGGAGAGGGGAGGGTCCCCCCTCCCCCCCATCCCGCTTGTCCTCCGCTGGCCCTTAAACTTTGCCCACTCCTCTATTATTTGGCCGCTACTTCCAGAGCAGTGCTTCGGACTTTTCGACGTTCCTACCAGTATTTGGCATTTCCATCTGCACTCCATCACTCCGCTGGCTGGCCATTGGAAGACAGGCCAGCTCACGGGAGGACTTGTGGAGCTGGTTCTGCTATCACCCTGAGGGGATACCACACTTACAGGACGAATCTGCCGGGCCGCGGTGAGAGAGTGGCCGTGGACTTTCCAACGCACCTGTTTTTGGTTGGGCCACCGTGAGAGGGTGGCCTGGACATCCCACTCAGAGACAGAATGCAGACTCCTGGTCGCTACCGTGAGAGGGTAGTGGCGTGTTCTCCTGATTGACCTGGTCCTGCATCAGGATATTCTGAACTATGACTATGACTATGGACCTATGCCATGCCCTATTTTCTTGCCCATATCTGTCTGGATGCTCTCTAGATCTACGCTTCTTGCCCTGCGAGATTCCCCCCTCTCGCAGGTTTGGCCCTCCACGCTATCGAGGGCCTACCTTAATGACGGGTTTTGGGACCCCGAGAGGTGGCATGTTGCGAAACGGGGTTTGAGGGGTTTTTTAAGTGCTTTTTTAAGGGGTGTTTTAGGGGGTTCTGGGGTGGGGGAGGGCGTGGGTTTGGGGGGAAACCCGGGGGGGAAAGGGACAGGCCTGGCAGTCTGTGATGCCACGGGGGGTCCAGTTTCTGGAGGCAAGAGGGCTCTGACTGAGCCCTCTGTTGAGGGTGGTGTGATATCTACGCTATGTGGGAGGGGCAGATATGGCGAGAGCAGGGGACCATATCATGTGGTGGGGGCCCCCCCTTGCTGTCTTCGAGCGATTGCTTGCCCCGGTCCCCTAAGCTACTCCCGTTCCCCGGGTTGTCTAGAGTCTCAGGACCCGAGGCTCCGGCTGATGTTGTGCAATGCGAGGTCCGTTGTAAATAAGGCCCCCCTCATATGTGATCTTTTGCAAGAGGGGGGTGCGGACCTGGCTGGTATTACCAAGACCTGGTTGGGCCACGAGGGGGGGTCCCCCTCGTGGAGATGTGCCCACCGGGTTTCCTTGCATTCCACCAGCCGAGAGCCCAGGGCAGGGGTGGGGGAGTAGCGGTCATTATTAAGGAAGGTCTGGGTCCAAGGGAGGCCACTGTACCTCAGATAGCCGGGTGCGAGTCCATCTATGTGAGGTGGGGTCCAGGTGGGCAGATGGGTTTGTTAGTCACGTACCTGGCTCCCTGCCACGTGGCAACAACCCTGCCCGAGCTTCTCAATGTTATAGCCGAGGTGGCGGTTGATACTCCCAGGCTTATAGTCATGGGGGATTTCAACCTGCCATCTATCGGTGAAACATCTGAGATGGCTCGGGAGTTCATGGCTTCCATGACGGCCATGGACCTGACCCAGGTAATTCAGGGCCCGACTCATGTTGGTGGACACACCCTGGATCTAGTTTTTGTCTCTGGTCAGTGGTTGAGTGGTCTTGATACTGGGGATATAGGCGTGGAACCCTTGTCATGGACTGACCACTCGCTCCTCCGACTCGACTTTCTGACCGCTGCACCCCACCGCAGGGAGGCGGAACCAATTAGGTGGTTCCGCCCCAGGCGCCTGATGGATCCTGATAGGTTCCAGACGGAGCTTGGGCCATTTCCTGAGATTCTGACACGCGACTCGGCTGAGGACCTGGTGGCTGCCTGGGATAGGGCGGCCGGTGGGGCCTTGGACCGTGTCGTGCCTTTGCGGCCTCTGACCCGGCGCCGAACTCACTTATCTCCTTGGTTTACCGAGGAGCTGAGGGAGATGAAGCGCCGGAAAAGACGCCTAGAGAGCGGTTGGAGGGCCAGTCGCTCTGAATCTGACTTGACACTAGTAAGAGCTCATATTAAGACTTACTTAGTGGCAATAAAAGCGGCGAAATCGAATTATTTCGCCGCTCTTATTGCGTCATCAGATAATCGCCCAGCCGCCCTGTTTAGGGTGACCCGCTCCCTCCTTCATCTGGGAGCGCGGGAGGACCCCTTGCAGGGACGTGCTGAGGATTTTGTTCAATATCTGGATGATAAAATAACTCAGATTCGGGATGACTTGGCCGCCGACTGGGTTAGTTCGGGCGAGGTGACTGAGCCCAGTCTTGAGAGTGTTATCTGGGCTGAGTTCGATCCTGTGGCTCCCGAGGACGTGGACAGGATCCTGGGAAGACTGAACGCCACCACATGTTTATTGGACCCGTGTCCCTCCTGGTTGGTGCTGGCCTCCCGGGAGGTTACACGAGGCTGGCTCCAGGAGATCATAAATGCTTCTTTGAGTGAGGGTGCCCTACCGACCGCTTTGAAGGAGGCGGTGGTGAGGCCCCTCCTCAAGAAGCCCTCCCTGGACCCAGCTGTTTTGGCAAATTACCGTCCAGTCTCCAACCTTCCTTTCTAGCGAAGGTTGTTGAGAGTGTGGTGGCGTGGCAGCTCCCTCGGTACCTGGATGAAGCCGTCTATTTAGACCCGCTCCAGTCCGGCTTCAGGTCTGGTTACAGCACCGAAACGGCATTGGTCGCGTTGGTGGATGATCTCTGGAGGGCCCGGGGTAGGGGGTACTCCTCTATCCTGGTGCTGTTAGACCTCTCAGCGGCTTTTGATACCATCGACCATGGTATCATGTTGCGCCGGTTGGGGGGATTGGGGGTGGGGGGCACCGTCCTACGGTGGTTCTCCTCTTACCTCTCCAACCGGTCGCAATCTGTGTTGACGGGGGCAGCGGTCGACCCCGAGGCGCCTAGTGTGTGGGGTGCCACAAGGGTCGGTCCTCTCGCCCCTTCTGTTCAACATTTATGTAAAGCCGCTGGGTGAGATCATCCGTGGTTTTGGGGTGGAATTCCATCAGTACGCTGATGACACCCAGCTGTACATTTCCACCCCAGACCACCCCAACGATGCCGTGGAAGTGATGTCCCAGTGCCTTGAAGCTGTGCGGGTCTGGATAGGGAGAAACAGGCTTCGACTCAACCCCTCCAAGACCGAGTGGCTGTGGCTGCCGGCGTCCCGATATAGCCAACTGACTCCATCGTTGGCTATTGGGGGCGAATCATTGGCCCCCACGGAGAGGGTGCGCAACTTGGGCGTCCTCCTGGACCCACGGCTGTCTTTAGAGGATCATACGACAGCCGTGGCCAGGGGGGCTTTCTATCAGGTTCGCCTGATACGCCAGTTGCGGCCCTTTCTAGATCGGGACTCCCTACGCACAGTCACTCAGGCGCTCGTCACGTCTCGCTTGGACTACTGTAATGCTCTCTACATGGGGCTCCCCTTGGGATGCACCCGGAGGCTTCAGCTGGTGCAGAATGCGGCCGCGCGGGGGATTATGGGAGTGACAGGGCGCTCCCATGTGACACCTCTCCTGCGTGAGCTGCATTGGTTGCCGGTTGACTTCCGGGTGCGTTTCAAGGTGTTGGTAATCACCTTTAAAGCGCTCCATGGCTTAGGACCAGGGTACTTACGGGACCGCCTTCTGCCACCAATTGCCTCCCACCGGCCGGTTTGCTCCCACAGAGAGGGCCTCCTCAGGGTGCCGTCAGCCAAACAATGTCAGCTGGCGGCCCCCAGGGGGAGAGCGTTCTCTGTGGTAGCCCCCACCCTCTGGAACGATCTTCCTCCAGAACTGAGAACAATTGCTGACCTTCGGACTTTCCGTCGGGCTCTGAAGACTCATCTTTTTCAACTCGCCGGACTTGCCTGATCCCTTTTATTTTTTTAAATATTTTTAAATTTTAACTTTTTAGAGTTTTTATTCGGTCTTATATTTCAGCCTAATTTATATTGGTTTTAGTATGTTTTAACGTTTGTATACTGGTTTTTTAATTGGCTGTTCACCGCCCTGAGTCCGCTGGGAGAAGGGCGGTATAGAAATCTAATAAATAAATAAATAAAATAAATAAATAAATTAGGATAGTAAAGATATTGACTATGATAGAAGATTTAAATTTAAATTACTCTAGAAAGCGCATCCTTTAAGATGCGCTTTCTAGAGTAAATTTCAAAAAATAGCTCAAGAAACCTGACATCAGTAAGGTTTCCTATTGAGTAGGAAAAAAAATTGTATATCACTTTTAGTATAATGTTCAACTTGTACGATAAAGCCACATAGTCTCCAGTGGTCTTTCCATAGAGAGAGAAACTTCAAGACAGAGGTGTTTGCAGGAAGTGTCAGGTGGGCAGATTAATATCTTCCAGATGTTAGGCATGGCTTGTCTTGTCCCATTTGTACAGATGGGCTTCATCACTACCCTGCACCAGGCAATTTGCAAATTTGTTTATTTATATCTTTTACTTAAAAGATCTAAGGTTTATATCTTAAATCAGTTGTGCATGGCTCAAAATGACAGTAAAATATTGACTACAGTATTAAACAATAGAAATAGTAAAACAATCAAAGGAAACCAAAATCCCCATGCCTTATCATCATTATGGGATTCAGCAAGCTTCAGTTTCATTCCGTTCTTTTTTTAATGTTCTAGTTATTCCTGTTTTTTAAAAAAACAGTTCTTTTTGGCCTTCTGAAAGGGTAAAAGTGTGGTGGCTGCTGAATTGCTAGGTGGAAGGTGTTCCCTAGGATCAGTACCATTCTGAGGTGCCACTGCATGGCAGAATTTCAGGGAAGAAACTTGGAATGTGCCTACCATATCTGATTTGGTAGGACAGGCAGATATTCTTAGGGAGAGACACTTCAATGTTGATCCTCCAGTTAATGCTCCTGCTTAAACTAACACTAAAGCTGACCTAGTAAATACAGAGTTTTAATAAATACTAATAATGAACAGAACAGAAAATAGTGAAGGACATGGTTCAGTTGCTGGAATACCCAGGTCCCAATTTTTCAAAGGCATTTTGTTCTGTATGATTCAGTCACTTTGTTCCAAGTATCTATTTATTTATATCACATTTATCCATAGTTACATGGGTAGTATATGGTAGTAAATTAGTAACAATAAGAATAAAATAGTAAGACATTCAGAAAGAGTTTAAAGACCCAATCTTTCTTAACAGAGAACATGCCCAACTGAAGAGTTGCAGTCCACACATCTTAAAGCTGCTAAGGATGAAAAGTACTGGCCAAATGTACTTCAAGAACTAGAGAAAAAGCCAAGTTTTCAGGGCTCACTTGAATGAGCCAATGGTAGTAGTCCTACAGATCTCTAGAGATGCTGTTCCAGAAAGTGGGTGCAGCATCATGTGGCATTCTTTATCTGATTGGACTCAAAGTTTATCAATCTTTGGGCACATTTGCAGATTGCCTAGGCATTTGCTAATTGTGAGAGTTCATTTTCTGTACTCTTGGAATTCCAGATCCAGATAACAGCAATTATTAAACAGTGCTCTGACCTGCTGTAATGGTAGCATAAGGGGAAAATAAAGTTTTCACTTGAAGAGCTTCCAATATGTGCTCAGAGCTTGCTATCAGGGCTCACCAATATTCAGTGAATTATTATCCTTACTACTCTCACTTCATATTAGTGGAATCAGTGATAGGTTTGACTTCAGTGGGAACATGGATTTCATTTTCTAATTTAGAAAATTACAAACAAGGGGATGCTGAAAAGCTGTACAAGACTATTATATAAAAATGTTTTCTTGGCCCTAATTCCACCTTTCCCAATATGTTGAATGAGAGCCAGACAAAAGCCAGAAAGAAACAGATGGAGCAAATAGTAGCATGACATTTAAAATGCATTAAAAAGTGATTTTACAAAGCCAAGTAGCCTTCAGAGTAGTGTTCACAGAAGCAAGAGGAAGGAAACATAATTATGTTTCTAATATTAGTTGGATAAACCAAACTAAGAAAAGCATGTTTATAGGCTGGGTGGGAATTTTGGAACTTATGGTCTTAATGATTTGGAGTACACAAGATTGGAAATGGGGTCTACAGAAGATTACTTACAAACACAGCCACAGTGAATGAGTAGAATCAATTCACCTTGGATATAATTGAGATGAGAAGAAAGAACATTCACTGATTCTATGAATGTGAGGGTACTTCCATTTGAACCACTATCAACAGGTTTCATGGAAAATCTTTTCCACGCATGTTTATTCCAGAGCTAATTTACTAACACTACTATAGCTATATTCCATTGTGTAGAATTGAACCGCAATTAAAAAAGCACAACTCTTCATCCTGAATTTTGAAAAGCTGCAAAACCTAGGGTAAATAATGTTTTTTTTTCAACAAATTTTATTTCATTATCAACATACAAACATATACGTGTATAAACAAATAGTCAATCATCAAATTATAACTTATAATAAAAAAGTTTTTTTAATCCCCCCCTCCTCCCTCCTCCTACTCCAACCTCCACCCCCACCCCCGGACTTCCCAGAGCAAATACAGGGTAAAACATTTATTAAACCCAGAAAAAAAAAACCACCACACACTAACTATCTCTAAATTTGTCTTCCTCTTGCACTTTAACTCCCCTAATTCATATCTAAATATAATTGTTCTTGCTTGAAGGTAGTTAGTCCCGCTTGATTCTTATCCGTTCTTCAAAAATGCACAGATCTTCTTTACTCCAATCAAACCTACTAACAGTTAACCATCGCATCTCCCACCCTTACATATGTTACCACAGTAAAAATTATATACTTCAATTAGTCTCCAATGAAGTAAATTATAAAAAACCCTATACTTTAAAAAGTTTTGATAATATCCTTCTTGAAACCCTTGAGTTTATATTGAGAGATCTATACTGACCTTAATTTTAACATCCACAAAATATTCCTTTTTATTCATCAACTTTTATAAATTTAAGGGGAAAAAAAACACTGTTCAAAATATACTTCCAACCATAAGTAAAAATTTAGCCAGTAATCTATAACAATTTCCACATCACATTACTTAAAATAAATTTCCAAAATAAATCCTGTCCCTAAATATAAGTAAATCGTTCATTTCCCTCTAGTATAACTTTTCAAAGCAAAACAAGTCATAACCCTTAATACAAATAAGATAAATCCTCCCCACCAAAGAGTAGTGGAATTCTTCGGCTTCCATTTATCCCTGACTTTCTTGTGTGCCTTCTTCTTGAGTCTTATTTCTCCATCTTTTTTAACTTTTACAAACTGTTGGGCTTTCAGCTGTAATTTTTGAATCTTGCAATCTTGTACAATTCGGAAAATAATTCCTTTTGGTAAGCTCACCTCTTTAACAAGGATTGAAAGTCCATTTTTATAAAGAAATTGTAATGTTCCATTTTGAATCCTTCTTTTTATCTTAAAAGTCCCAACGCCTCCTGTCCCTTTTCCTTTCAACTGTGTCAAAACCTCTGAATAGATCTCTCTCCATATCTCCTGGTTATACTCCTTCAAGCCTGTCAGTTTTCCATTCTTAATTTGAGAAACATCCATTCCATTCACCATAGGCGCATTGATCTGAATTACTTGATCCCCCTCTTGATCCAGCATTTCAATATTATTTGACATCTGTGATGCCAATGTAGTATCACCCTTTGTATCTTTGTTACAAATTTGAATAAAAATCTTCTCAAAATGCCCTACCAATCTTTCCATTAACGAGGAGGTAAATGATTCAAACCTTTCTTCAAGAAGATCCACTGTCAGTATTTGTGTATTTGCTAAAGTTGGTGATAATAAGCCTTCATCCCTTTCAGAAATCTTTACCACCACCATTTTCAAAGAAAAAGCCCTTTCCAGCAGCCTCACAACAAAGTCAATAAAATTCTTATTCTCCGTCTCCAGCAGATATTACCTTAATAGTCAATAGTTCCTATTTTCTTGGGCTGCAAACCTTAATTCCCACTTCATTCAGCAAAGCCTTAAAGTGCTGACAGCTTTAACAACTTTAACAAGCACTAACGATCATTAACGATTAACGATCCCTTTGTTCTCTAGCTTTTGTTACAACTCAGCGCCATTTTATTTCTTTTGAAAACTTTCTCTCACCTCTGAAGGAAGTAAGTGTTGGAGTTAAGATAAAATAAAGTACATGGAAAAAACCTCCTGTTTTGCTCTGCCTGCTTAAAATCATTCCTTGGAGTCAATTGGATTGCAGGGATGGTCGCGATGCCTTGTTCTCTCAGTGACAGAATCGTCCCGGATCTGGAGCTGCTTCAGGCGCTTGGGGAGCCCTCACCCACTGCACCCTCAGGACTAATCCTGGGGGTTTTGGGGGAATTCTACCCACACCTATGCACTCATCTTCCCCTCTTCGCCTGAGGGGAAAGTTCCAAGCCACCAAAATAGCTGATTTTCGCTGTTTGGTGGCTTTACAAATCCCGGGAGTTGGAGCTCCCAAAAGAGCTGCTGCAGCACCTGTGGTGCCACCAGAGGTCTCCCTAGGGTAAATAATGTTTAATTACAGTCAGTTCTGTTTTATGGATGAATGATAACAAATAATCAATCTTAGAAATACAGTCCTGTCTAAAAATAATGTAAAATGAAAGCATCTTCATTTGGTAGGTTGTGGGGGGATTTTGTTTGTTTGGTTGCTTTGCTTTCTACTAGGCTTGCAGGGTCCTCAGCATAAAAGCTGAAAAATTGAATGCACCAAAATGCTGAACACTGTGGTTGCTATACTTCAAATTCTTTCTGCCATCTCACTCTGCTTCTAGATCCACTATGGAACAAGATGGTGGCCATAGCAAGTGAGGAGGAAATTAGCTAAAATGAGAAATCAAACAATGCAGATGATGGGTTAAATGGCAACTGGAACAGTTTTATATTACTGACATTCTTGAGTGAGAGTCCAAAGGCGGAGAGAAATGATTGAGGGTTTGAAGAGGGGCAGTACATTCAGTTGAGTGACAGGCATGGGACATCATGAGACACAGCAGGTTGTTACAAGGCAAGACATTCCTGGCGTTTGGTTTTGGACCTCTTTGTTTAGTCCAGGCCCTGGTCAGCAGACCTACAGAGGCAGAGGCTTTTGGCTGCTCCTACTTAATGCCAGGTTGATCAACAATAAAGTCCCCCTTATTTGTGACTTCATTAGGGAAGAGCAGTCAAGCCTGGCATGGATTACTAAGACCTGGCTGGGCTCCAAATGGGAGGGTTCCCTTTTTGAAATGTGCCTTCAAGGATTTTAGGTATCCCATTAAGCCAAAGGGGGTAGCAGTTGTCATTTAGAGTCTCTTTTAGCCTTTGGAGGTGTCTTTTGGCCTTCAGGAGACCGCTCTACAAGTTGCTGTTATGAGATCCTATTTCTAAAGATAAACTCATGTGATCAATTGAGACTGTTGCTATTGTACCACTGTAACAGCCTCCCTGCTCCCTGAGCTGCCTCAGGATTGGTTGTGAGTTTCCCAGGCTTATAGCCATAGGGATTAATTTGCTTTCACTGGGATTTACCTCAGAAGTAGCTCAGGCCTATCTCAGTTTATTTAGGGCTCAGCTCAAACCAGCGGTCACACACATGTTTTGTTTTTGTTTTTTGGCCAAGCAGCGGTAATGTGATCTGAGGGGGGAATTCTCCCTGTCTCCTTTGTCATGGTCAGATCATGCCCAGGTAACTTTAAGATTTTTTTCCCCACCACCTTCTGCAAGCAGGCAGGATCTATTCAGTTGTTCCACCCCTGGCACTTGATGGACCCCTTGGGGTTCTAAAGGGAGCTGGGAGTTGGTCCTGAGGTTCTGCTTTGTGGTTCTGCAAAGACTTGGAATAGGCAGGCAGTGGAGCAGTGGTGGGTTCCTCCCAGTTCCACCCGGTTCTGCTGAGCCGGTAGCGGTGATGATATGACATCACCAAACCAGTTCTGCCCCCCCCGCTGCCCTCCCCATTTTTATCTTTTATTTGGCCCCACCTCCAATCTATTGCTGCTTCCTGAGTCCCAGCTGATGGCTATAGGGAAAAAAAACTGTTTAAACTCTTGCCACGAGGCTTCAAAGGGCCGCCCTACAGCTGATCAGTGTTAACAGGCAGTGTGGTGGTAGACTGGTGCCTCCAAAAACAAATGAGTAGACCGGTGCCTGCAAAAATAAATGGGTAGACCAGTGCCTCCAAAAACAAATGAGTAGACCGGTACAGCTCTACAAGCAGTTAAAAGCCTGGTAGACCAGTACCTCTGCTAAATCCTAAAGAATTGTCACATGACCATCAAGCCATGCCCACAAAATAAGCCACACCCACAGAACCAGTAATAAAAAATTTTAGAACCCACCCCTGCAGTGGAGGGACACTTGGACAGAATCATGATTATGTAATCTCTCATCTCCTTGTGCCTTGTTTAGAGGAAGTTGAGGGAGTTGAAAATGGTAAAGAGACATCTAGAGCATTACTGGAGAAAACTCACCCTTTAGGTTATGGTTGAGAGGAAAATAGGAGGAGGAGAGAGTATTAGATATGTTTGCTGTCTTGAATTATTTATAAAAATAATAAAGGCAAGATAAAAATAATTTTTTAAAAAGCCTAATTTAACTCAACGAGATTTACACCACAAAAACTTTTTTAAAATATCCATTTATGTGTAATTTTAATACCATCTAAGAAAATCAATAGAAACATTTTTTAGTTTCTGCATCTAAGGCTGCAATTTTTACAGCCTTGTTAAGAACTTGATTTTACAGCAATGCATACAATTTTCTGAAGAAATGACATATGCAACTAGGTATCTAACAATTTACCTTTACTGCCACAGTTCTGGTCCATACTGAGTTGATTGGAGCACACATTCCAAACTGCATCAAGACTTCCATTTTGCAGAGATTTCTAAATGATTTTATTGGTGATGCTGATTTTGGAATACTCTTCCCACATCTTCAACTATTTCAACTTTTACATGCCATGTGAAGACTTATGCTATCATACAGACCTGTATGAATGTTGGATTCATGGTCTTGTTTTGTTTACCATATTTTCTGGCGTATAAGACGACTTTCTAACACACAAAAATCTTCTCAAAAGTCGGGGATCGTCTTATATGCCAGGTGTCGGTCTCCTGTAACCAGGCAGACCAGCCCGAAAGGCTTTGACGAGTCTTAAATGCCTCTAAGGAGCCAAGCTGAATTGCCTGCTGAGTTGCCGCTAATCAGCTGAGTTACACTCAAGCCCCGTGTAAAAGGGAAAAACTTTCCTTTTACACAACGCTGGCCATCCCAGCTGAGTTACCTGATTAGCAGGCAACTCAGCTGGGATTGCCAGAGCTTGGATGGCCAAGCGCTGTGTAAAAAGGAAGAACTTTCCTTTTACACAACGCTGGCCATCCCAGCTGCTAATTTTTGCCTGCTAATTGGTACGTAGCAAAAATCCCCCCCTCCAGCTTGCTTACCTTAGCTGCTAGCCGCAATGCTTTCCTTGCCTTGCCTGCAATCCATTGCATCAGCAAGCAACTAAATCTCCCTGCCTGCAGTCAAGAAGGCAGGGAGTTGTGGACTTCAATTCCCAGAATTGCTCAGCCAGCAAAGCAAAGCTGGCTGAGGAATTCTGGGAGTTGAAGTCTACAAGTCTTAAAGTTGGCAAGGTTGGAGACCCCTGTTCTATTGGGTAAGTTTCCCCCCCCCCCCTTTGGGAGCTTTAAAAAAAAAGTTAATTGGGGGGTTTTTTAGTTGTTCTTTTTTGGACCTAGCCATTTAAAAGTAGGTCTAAGTTTTAGGCTAGGAAGTTTTAAATTTAGCTTTCATATAAAAATAAAAATAAAATAAAATAATATTTGTGCAGCTTTTTGAAATTTAGTGTGTTTCTGTAGTGTTTCACTCTAACTACACAAATGCACAAAATCTCACAAAGCTGTATGTGGAATTTTGTGTGTGTAAAGTGTGAAAGTTGTTTTTTTGGGCTTTTTGTGGCTATGTGAGGTTCCTGCTTGTTGCAGGCGCCATTTTGGGTCTAGCACAGCTGCTTTTACATTGTGGGTGAGCCAGTTGATTTTTTTATTTTTTATTTGGTGTGCGTTGGAAGAGAGGTCGTGTTATACAGCAAGTATAGCCCAAACCCTATATTTTTACAGGAAAAGTCAGGGCTTGTCTTATATGCCCAGTCATCTTATACGCCGGAAAATACGGTAATTTTTAACCTAGTTGTTAAATAGAGCTTTGTTGTTAAATAGAGCCTTGGTGGCTCAGCAGACTAAGTACTGTTAAATACTGTTAAGTAAAACCAGCTGCCTGCAATTACTGCAAGTTCGAATCTCACCAGGCTCAAGGTTGACTCAGCCTTCCATCCTTCCAAGGTAGGTAAATTGAGGACCCAGTTTGTGGGGCAATAAGCTGACTTTGTATAAATATACAAAAGTATGAAGGCTATTGCTTAACGCATCGTAAGCCACCCTGAGTCTCCGGAGAAGGGCGGCATATAAATTAAATTTAAAAAAAAAACAAAAAAGCATAATGTGATTTATGTTATTTAGTAATATAAACAATCACAGTAAGCTTCTTTATTCATTTTTAATGTTGTTGTAAGCTTTCTTCATTTAAATGTTTTGTAAGTTTCTTTGAAATTGTTTTTATGAGAATTAGTACAGAAGCATATTAAATAAATAATTCAGCTTTGCAAACCGAAACAACTTTACATCAAGAACATTTATCCAATAATAAATAATACTGCATATGGGTAATTATTTCCTTACGATTGCTCATTTAATGGCTGTTTAAAGTTACAACAGCCCTTGAAAAGGTGTTTTACAGCCTATAAAGCACTTCGACCATTGTAAAATGTTGCAGTTGTATGCTACAGTCATACAATCACAATCTGGGTGCTTAAAACCTGTTCATGCTTATGACGGGTTGGCATGTATCCAGCAATCGCCATTTGTAGTCTTCTTTGCTAGCAGGGAAGATTGCAAGTTGTTACTGCTTGCCACAATGCTGAAATTCTCTCCATCAAGCAGTTCTTTGAAACTGCCTGCTAGAAGTGGATTTTCGCTGGCAGGCTGCAGAATTAGAGGTCAGATTGAAGGAGTTCTCCATATACACGGGTGAGATCAACTTCTCCAAAGAGCTGTAGAAATAGAAGTGATGTCCGAAGATTCAAACTCCATTTCTTTGAAGGAGTTCTCTTCTGCACGTAGAGAAGAGATGAACTCTTGTGACAGAGCGCAAAACAGAACTGGGATCTGAGTACCATTTTTTCATTTTGCTGGAGGAGTTTGTCTCCCTTCATGTAGGGAAGAGAACTGCTCTGACAGGCTGCAGGAAAGAACCCCATTCCTGCAGCCCATCAGAGCAGCTCCCTTCTGCACACAGAGGAGATATGAACCTGACAGGCAGCATTTTGCTTTGTCTATTTAATGATCTGGGAAATTGCTTAATAAGTTCCAGGATTACATTCATTGAGCAAAACAGTTATTTGGGTATCTGACTTAAAGACTGTTTTGCTCAATGATTGAGATTTGGTCCCAATTGTGGTCATAAATCAAACGCTACTAGTATCCTCAAAAATAAGAAATTTAGAAGTAATTTACAATAGAGATCTGTTTGTGAATAATGTCTTATTGCCCCAGATGAGATTAATTATACTCTGTACTTTATGGCACTGCACATATTGTGACCATAGAGTGTCACGGAATATGTTCCTTGACATACTTTATGTGACATACTGCAATTCCTTTCAATTAAACAAAATCCCCTATTGGACCTTTAAAGCCTGCATTCCCTTTTGTGGTTCTTGTCTACTAAAACAGCATCTTCCTGTAGATTGCTGTCATGGAAGTTTGCCAAAGTAAGGAGCACAACACCGAGGAGAAGAAGTATGTTTATTGCAATGATCATTGGATACTTGCTTCACAAGAAAGAGGGACCCTGAACAATGGAAAAGCATAGATTTTTACAGAAATTAAGAGATACAAGGTGGAAAATCCCAGGGGAAGCTGAATAAGAGTCTGTTGTTAGGCTAAACAGGCCTGTCAGGAGGGGAGCAGAATTGGAGAGAGTCATTGTTAAACAAGTAGATATTGAGGACATCAAATGATAAAAAGATGGAAAGTTAGGATTTCTCTAGGTTGCAATTTCTTGTAAGGGTTTCCATTAGAGTGTGTTGTGAGCTGCTCTTCTTTGGTCTGAATGGGATTGTACCGTGGAGTTTTATTTGGGACAAGGAGGGTCAATTTGAGTCCATGGGATTAGGCAAAGAAAAGAACTGAATTTAACTTCAATCATTTCCAAAAGGTGGGAGATGGAAGGAATGCACTACATATTTTATTCGTTGGAAAAAGGGGTGGGGCAGTTCCACTACATAGTGTAGTCCCAACCAGTAGACATTTCACAAGATTTCACAAGCCTGGCTTTGTTCCTAGGTCTGGGGTTAGTATGACTGTTGAATCTGCTAGTTTTCTTTTGGTACCGTGTTTCCCCGAAAATAAGACCTTGTCTTATATTTTTTGAACCCCGAAATAAGCGCTTGGCCTTATTTTTTATTTATTTATTTATTTATTTATTTTAATTTGATTTATATGCTGCCCTTCTCCGGAGACTCAGGGCGGCTTACAATGCGTTAAGCAATATTATTTTTGGGGAGGTCTTATTATTTTTGGGATATGTGGAGGAAACCAGAGGAAATGGTGGGGACTGGCTGCGCATGTGTTTAAATATTTTTTGGGAGGGCTTATTTTCAGGGAGGGCTTATTTTAGCACATGCACTTAAAAGTCCAATTGGACTTTTTTTTTTTAAATTAGATTTATATGCCACCCTTCTCTGGAGACTCAGAGTGGCTTACAATGTGTTAAGCAATAGCCTTCATACTTTTGTATATTTATACAAAGTCAGCTTATTGCCCCACACTGGCTCCTCAATTTACCTACCTTAGAAAGGATGGAAGGCTGAATCAACCTTGAGCCTGGTGAGATTCAAACTTACAGTAATTGCAGACAGCTGGTGTTAGTCACAATGCTTTTAGTCTGCTTTTAGTCTGCTGAGCTATCCAGGCTCTATCCAGACTTATTATCAGGGGATGTCTTATTTTCGGGGAAACAGGGTATCTGTTCCAGAAGTACATTTCTTCTTTTTCATTTCATTGTTTCTTGCTTTGGTGAGGTCTGCTCCTCACTCCTGGCCAGAAAGGCATTAAAACCCGACTCTGCCAGTTAGCCTGAGAGCTTGGAGGTGGTAGAAGGATTAATTGAGAGGAAGCTACCACTGTACTACCTTTTTTGCTTCTTGTCTTTGTATTTAATGTTTTTAATATTGCATTGAATTTGTGGTTTTAATTGTAAGCTGCCTAGATTTGCTTTTCAGAGTGAAATGGGTGATATATAAAATTAAGTAAACATACATATATAAATTTATATAAATAAATAAAAATGATTAAATGAATTACATCACAATACTGATTCAGAATTCAGATTCATCTACTCTTTATACTCTTCAAACATGTTACTCAGAAACAGTGCTTGAATCATGAAAATTTGTTCACATTTCTGTGTTGTTTCAGATCCCCCTTCTTTCATTAAGATTCTGATAAAGCTACCTGTATGTTAATTTCAGCACTGTTTACTTATATATTTGCCTGGGTATCATGCTTCACTTTTACTCCACAATTAGATAGCTCAACCTATTCCCCTTTTTTGGTCTGCATAGTACTTCAAAGGTAACTTCCTGCATTTGAATGCAAATAAGCATAGTGGTATTGGAATGTCTTCAGGACAACATTGGAAATGCAAACAGAGGTTTATCATCTTTTAAAATAACAAATGTGGGTAGGTGGGGGTGGGTATGAATGCAGAATTTTGTTATGGTTTTGTTTTTCTTATATTTTTCTTGCCTTTAGATGTTGATTACATTCAGAAAATAAATAATATGTTCCCAGGACTGTGTTTTCAGGAAGAAGAATATATACAGTAATTCCAACTGAACACTGAGTAAATAATCAATGTATTAAACCATAACTTTGGTAATGACTCACTACTTTTCTGTAGGGATTTAAAATGATTACATTATTCAGGCTGCTTTATTTTCAGGTCCATGAACCAGAGGTGGGTTTCAACAGGTTCTGACCAGTTCTGGAGAACTGGTAGCGGAAATTTTGAGTAGTTTGGAGAACTGGTAGTAAAAATTCTGACTGGCCCCGCCCCCATCTAGTGTCTGCCTCTCGAGTCCCAACTGATCGGGAGGGAATGGGGATTTTACAGTATCCTTCCCCTGCCACGCCCACCAAGCCACACCTACGGAACTGGTAGTAAAAAAAATTTGAAACCCACCACTGCCATGAACCTATCTGTTTTGACATTTGACCATAGAAGGAGTAAAACTCCACTTAGGTTGATAGGGTTAGAGCAGGTTTTAAAAGTAATCTGGATTAAAACTATCCTGGGCTTTAAAAACATCAGAATTTTAAATCAGGGTGCACAAGTTGCTTGGCACACATCCAGATATATTGAGGCATATCTCAAAAAATAAATGCCAGGTTCAAGTAGAATGCGAAAGAGTAACATTTTCATTTCTAATACAGGAACAGGCTGGGTTTCATAAACCTGGTCCTTGTGTGTAAAAGCTGGATAAGATGTTCATAAGATTTTAAATTTGCCCAAAAAGAACTGGAAAAATGGACCTTCTGAAGGGAGTTGATGTGCTGACAATTGATCCATATCAAGTTACAGAGGGATGTGGAAATAATTGCTCCATGGAAATAGCAGATAAAACAAAAAACACTTAGTATCACTTAGGGGTTTAGTTTAGTTTAGTTTAGTTTAGTTTAGTTTAGTTTAGTTTAGTTTAGTTTAGTTTAGTTTAGTTTAGTTTAGTTTAGTTTAGTTTAGTTTAGTTTAGTTTAGTTTAGTTTTATTTGATTTATATACCGCCCTACTCCCGGAGGACTCAGGACGGTGAACAGCCAAACAATAAAATACATAAATACAAAATTTAAAAACAGAATAAAACCGAACTAAACAATTTTGCCCAGACAAATTAAAACACCCCAAACCTTTAAAAACAGTTTAAAATTTATATATTAAAAGAGAAAAAGGGAAAAGATTAGGCCAGGCCAGCCTGGTGGAATAAAAAAGTCTTGAGAACACGGCGGAAGGTGCGCAGATCTGGGATCCTCCGTATTTCCGGGGGGAGCTCATTCCACATAGTAGGTGCCCCCACAGAGAGGCTCTCCCCCTAGGGGCCGCCAGTCAACATTGTTTGGCCAACGGCACCTGGAGGAGCCCCTCTCTATGAGACCGTACCGGCCAGTGCGAGGCTATTGGTGGTAGTAGGCAGTCCTGTAGGTAACCAGTTCCTAAGCCATGGAGCGCTCTAAAGGTGGTAACCAAAACCTTGAAGCCGTGTACTCAGGTGTGACCCCTAGTCACCCACCTGACTAGGTGGCTCAGTGGCTAAGACACTGAGCTTGTCGATCAAGCAGGTCAGCAGTTCGAATCCCTAGTACAGGTCTCCTGTGTGAGCAGGGGGTTGGACTAGATGATCTCCAAGGTCCCTTCCAACTCTGTTACTGTTAAATGCACTTTTGTTGCTAGAAGTTTAGACATTAATGGCTGTGTGTTGTGCTATTTTGAGGGAACAGCACATTTACACTGTTATACAAACTGTAGACTCACTTCTTTACATCGTACCCAAGTGTCATTTCTTCAGTGCCATCACATGAAAAGATATACTTCAATATTTACAAAATGTGAGGGGATGTACTCACTTCTATGATATACTGTATCTGATAAAAGATGAAATGGGGAGCAGGTAGACTTGGATGGGATTGGATAATATGAAAGTGATATGCAGAATCAATACAAAGGGAAAAATTACCCCAACAGTTTTGAACATATTTGGTTTCTGACCACTAGATGGCAGTATGTCAATACTTTATATACAGTATGCAGTATTAATTTCTATTTTTTTTTTTTAAATGTGCATTTAATGGATACCATTGCCTGGTGTAGAAAGAGGAAGCAACTTTGAATAGGATCATGACAACTACATCTTATTGTTTCTCCCATTTATTTTTTTCCTGAAAAATACAAGGTTACAGAGTAAAAATAATAATGAAAAGGACCAAT
The DNA here is from genome assembly GCA_030761175.1 of Masticophis lateralis. Lineage (NCBI taxonomy): Eukaryota > Metazoa > Chordata > Lepidosauria > Squamata > Colubridae > Masticophis > Masticophis lateralis. Next base: position 43,032,467 of record JAUDYJ010000003.1, on the reverse strand, counting down.
GTTCCTAGATTTCCAACTATATGAACTGCTAATTGTGAAATTAAAGCTAAGAACACATAAGAAGAAGAAAAAATCTTAAATGAGCCACAGAAGTAAAATGTATCCATAAATAAATAAAACACCAACCAACCAACTGTGGCACCCAAATTTAAAACAATAAATCTGGCCATGTGAATTTCCAGACAGATGCTACAAAATCCAGTCTGATAGGCAAAGTTGTTCATTCCAGAGGAGGTTGGAAAAGATTGCTAAAGCAGAGTTGGGTGGTATTTGAAGACTACTAAAGCATGAAGAGAAGAGACAAGGAAGATGTCTTCCTGATGTAGGAAGTGTTTCAGGGAAGCTGAAAATAGAAGACTACATTCTGCCACAGACTGTCAACACAAAGTATACCTTTACTCAGGAGTGGATTGCTGGGGGTTTGCAGGGGTTCGTGAGAACCTCTAGTTAAGATTCTGTGTAGTTCGGAGAATCCCCAAATCCCACTTCTGGCTGGCCCTGCCCGGCCTGCCTCTCCCAGGAATCCCCACGCAGCCTGTTTTGAATGCAGGTAAGTGCAGGGTGTGCACAGGGGCTCGGGGAGGGTGATAAACGGGCCTAGTAGAAGTTCGAGAAGGTCAGAAACAGGCCCGTTTCCAGCTTCCAGAAGGCCTCTGGAGCATGGGAAGGCCGTTTTCGCCCTCCCAGAGGCTTGAGGAAAGCCTCCGGAGCCCGGGGAGGGCAAACCCCTCCCCCCCCGTGGTGCAGGAGGCCGACTAGGTACACCCACCATGGCCATGCCCACCCAGCAACCGGGCAGAGAACCCCTCCAAAGAAAAAAAGAATGAAGGTGGGGGTGGATTTAAGGGGTGAATTCCCCAACTCTGGTTCAGCTGGCTGGAGATGGGACGGCAGGCACAGGCTGCTGCGAAAGACCAGGAGCAAAAAGACACATACACACACACACACACACTGCGTGCACAGTAATACTGGTAAGGTTTTTAGCGAGCAGCTCAGGAAGCCAGACTTGCCTTCATGAAAGCTTCCTTAAAAATGGAAAAATGGCAGGACCAAGCAAGCGCTTCTTTTTGCACTCCTGGCATTTTTCCACTTGGAGAGGAGGAGGAAGAAGAAGACGAGAGCGACAATCCCAGGCGTGGGAAGCAAGGCATGAAAATCTATAGCAGGAAGCTTAGGGTGAGTGAAAAGGGGGAGCAGCCGAGCGCTTTGTTTCTCCGGAACTGGTAGAAAAAAATGCTTAAAAAGTTTTTTTAAAAAAAGTTCCTATGATCACGCATCACTCAGCTGATTGTCAGAACTTTTTTTTAACTTTTTAAGCATTTTTTTTACTACCGGTTCTCAGGAAGTAAAAGCAGGAAGTAATGATGACTGGGCGGGTGGGCGGACCCTCAGGTTGCCATTGCTACTGGTTCTCTGAACAACCAGCCGTCATCGCTACCTACTTGCCCGAGCCAGTCCCAACCGGGAGCATTTCACCCTGGGTGGTGGGGGAAGTGAGCTGGTGGAGATGTCTCGTGATGTGACCGAAAAGGGAGGAATACTCTCAGAGTCTTCTGCCCAGCTGAATGGACTTATTGATAGCCAGTCAAGGTCAACTGTGCTTGCATTCCAGATGGATGGGGCCATCTGAAGATGCACCTCACATAACATCTTGGGGACCTGGGGATTGGACATTCAGCCAGGGTCCTTGGAGGGAGGGATTTGAAAATAATTCAATATGTAACTTTCGTGCCTTTTGCCTCAGATCTTACTTTCTTTTCGCTGCTATCAGTTCATGCTCAGTAAAAGTACCTTTCTCTACAAACATGGAGTTGGGGTTTTTCTTTCTTGAGTTTTGAACAGAGGCACACCTGACAGTATGACTTCACCCAACTCCAATAAACTACACATCGTTAGAATTATACATTGTTAGAAAGCTTTGCTCCTTCCCTTCCCTTCAAAATGAATTCCTTGTATTTTCTTATACTTTCTTGGGAACTTGAATTCCAGTTCCCTGGAAGGGAACTTGATTTTCGGAAAATCAGCTAAAGCTTACAATGACACAATTCTCATGACTCTAAATCAGGCTTTCTCAACAATGAAAATCTGATGTATTATAGGATTGTTACTTCTGAATGTTAAGAAACCAACTTGGTGCCTCTTTTTCAGGAGAAACAAATTTGAGGGTCAATTCAAGAAGACTATCATGATGAATTTCCTGTCTATCCAATATCTTTTTGGAGTCACCAAGCAGGTATTTATAGGACTGTCAGGAAAGATGTGATAGATTGTTGTCTGGATCCCAGGACACACACACACACACACACACACACAGAGAGAGAGAGAGAGAGAGAGAGAGAGAGAGAGAGAGTTCATTCCAAGGAGCAAAAGACAGTACAGTTTTGTTTATGTGTATGAGACAGGGTAAAAACATCCCCTCCTTAATAGTTTTCCAGAATACCTGTTTTATGGGTGCAAATAGTCCACTTTAGTATGGTAAGATTTCTGCCTTCAGGTGAGGACCACTAAAGGAATTGCAATGTATCTTCTTTGGTTTTTGAAGCCTGACAGAAAATAGCTAAGACTGTTCCCCAGTATTTGAAACACGGCTTTTTTCCTGGGATTTTGTTAGTAGAAAGTATCCCTCCCTGTAACCCTAAGCCTGAACATGTCAAGGGGGATGATTATAGTATAGAGTTTTTGTTTTATTGTTTCACTGCTTTATTGTTTCATATTTTGGTTTTATTGTTATTGTGAGATTCCCAGAGTTGCTTTAAGATGGGAGGTTTGTGAGATGAGTGACATACAAAAATAAATAAATAAATAAATAAATAAATAAATAAATAAATAAATAAATAAATAAATAAATAAATAAATAATTATGTTTCTCAAACTCAGCAACCTTAAGGTGTGTGAACCCAAACTCCCAAGATTCCTCATGCTGCCTGGGGAGTCCTGAGAATTGAAATCCATATATCTTAAGTTGTTAAGGCTGAGAAACATTGGCCTAGATCTCAGAAGTCAGAACGTACTCCATGTTAAAGTCAAATGTTATTATTCTTTTCAAAAGCCAAACTGGAAGAAAAGAGTTACTGTACACTGGAATAAGCAGATATTAACTAAATTCATACCCTAAATGCATATCCTAACGGTTTCTTTTACACAACAGACCCTTAAAAACGTGTGGGCAAGAATATTCCCAACAATAGTGACAATTCCTGCTGCAAACTCAGCATGTGCTGTCTCAAAATAATATTAAACATACTTAAAATCCGATTTTAAAAGGGTTGTAATGTAAACTCCCTGCCTAATTTTCAGAATGTTTCTCCCCTCTGGATTATCTCACTGTTATAAAGCAAAGGCTAACAATCCTTACTCATCTTCACGTCCTTGATATAGCCATTTTCTTTTTTCATGTTAGAATATAAGCATATAAAGTTATTACAGATGAGAAAATTTGCACTACTCTCAACTGACCCAGTGGTTTCTGTATACCTAGAATAATGGGGTTTTTTTTCTAAGTGTTGCAGCTGACTTAACTGTGACTAAGTGAAGCCAATGTATAAGTTAAGTTGAACAGATATTGTGGTTTTCCTTGTGATAGATGGCTTGTTTTTAACAGAGTCGGCTTTCCATGTGACGCTTCATTTATTTATTTATTTTGTTCTAGAAATATTTTTATAATGATCACAAAATTCAAATGCCTTGACTTGCCTCAGCTGCTCTAAAGACTTGAAAAGAAATGCAGGGAGATGCAGAATCATGAAAATATTCATATGCAAAGTACAGAGCTAAAGTATTATTTTTTTGATCAGATGTAGTGTGGCCTTAAAAGCAACTGGACAATTGATTTCATAATAAATGGCAATAAATTACTTTATTAATTATGAACAATATGCTTAAATACTAGATTTAAGGAACAATAATAGAAGAGGACTCCTGTTATGCTTCTGAACTTCCTGAATATAAATAGTTGGCCAAAAAAGTCTTGGATTACAAGGGGTTTTGATCATCTTTTTTCTTTTTTTGCACATAACTAATCAGCTACTTTGAAAGAATCAGCAGCATCCAAGATTGTACAAGAAGATATTTCTCACTGCACAAGGGTTGCCCTCTTCAATGTTCTGTGCAATTTTCACATCTAGTAGTCCAAATAAGAGGTCTCAAGGGCATAAGTAAGGCAGGGCATCCCACTTCCTGGCACAACTAGCATATAAACCAAAGGTGTGCAAATGTTTTATTAGCTTTCTTAATCATGGCTACCACCCAGTCTTCTAGCAAGAATTGAGTCCAAGTGGACCCTAAGATTGGGCACCAGCTCCAACTGAAGCAGTGCTATCCCTTCTAAGATCTGAGGTAAAAAACAAAAACAAACCAACAACCCTTGACATTGGAAGGCCCAAGCACACAGACCCACTCAGTCTTACAGTCTTGGGTTGAGCCAAGATCCATTGTGACACTTCCAGACACTTCCTAGCCTCCAGGCACTGAGACAAACCTCAGGTTCTGTAATCATCATCATCCTCCTTTAATGACCCCATAATCCCTTGTGGGGTGGAATCTGGGCAACTGAATGAGCTGAGTGGTTACTGGCCAGATGCCCTTCCTGTCGCCAATTTGGAGGTTTTTTTCAGCAGATATATTCCCAGTGTGCCCAGAGAAATATCTACCTCTACCTAGGATTGAACTCACAGGGTCCCAATTGTGAGGCAAGAGGTCCACCTCTAGGCCACTGTGCCACTCTAAACTCAGGTTCTATCATAACATGGCATAATTCAGGTGGCCAAGAGCAGAGCTCAGGTATCATCAGCTATCATACTGATGATACCTCACCCCAAATTGTCAGATCACTTCACCTAGTGGCCTCATGTCCATATTAAATAAGAGAAGAGAAAGAGAACTGAGCTCTAGGGCTCCACAAAGTAGAGGCTGTGAGCTGGACCTCTCCTGTCAACAGCAACTGGAAATTACCCACAGGAAAGAAAAGTACCAGAACAATACTATGTCATCAGGTAGTGGGTTCTAAATATTTTTACTACCGGTTCTGTGGGTGTGGCTTATTTTGTGGGCATGGAGTGATGGTCATGTGACAATTATTTAGCATTTAGCAGAGGTACTGATCTACCAGGCTTGCAGAGCTGTACTGATTTACCTATTTATTTTTTGTAGGCACTGATCTACCCATTTATTTTTGCAGGCACTGATCTACTCATGTATTTTTGCAGGCACCGGTCTACTCATTTGTTTTCTTTTAACACTGATCAGCTGTAGGGCGGCTCTTTGAAGCCCCATGGCAAGAGTTTAAACAGTTTTTTTCCCTGTAGCCATCAGCTGGGACTCAGGAGGCAGCAATAGATTGGGGGCGGGGCCAAATAAAAGGTAAGAATAAGACGGGGTGGGGTGGGTGGGTGGGGGCCAGAACCTGTTCAGTGACAACATATCGTCACCGCTACCAGCTCGGGAGAACCGGGCCGAACCGGGAGGAACCTACCACTGCATGTCATTTCTTATTTTAAATGGTCTTTTTATTTGTTTTGGGTTTTTTTTTTTAAATGTTTTTATTCTATCCACCCCTACCCTCAAGTTCCTTCTGATAGATGGCATCTATATCTATATATATATATGCATTTAATAAAGTTCAACAATAAATTATCACTTTACATTTTTTAAAAAAATTAGGCAAATATTCCCTACAATAAAAATGCATTGCCAGGTTGACTAAGAAGAAGGCTGCCTGAAATTAGAACAGTAAAAGCTGCAGCCAACCTTCATTCAACATCTTATTGTTGATCTGTTTATCAATTTATGATAAACAGATTATTAATAAGCACACTTTCATTTTACAAGTTGCTTAAAGAATATTTACTAACCAAATCTCCAAAAGCAACAAAGGTCAATTACAAGTTAGTTCTATCCCACAGATTAACTGTGTGATACGATGCCTGACCTAATATTCTTATTGCCATATGATGGTCAGGAAATGATTATGGTAAATAAGAGAGATCAGTGTTGAGGCCACCAGAAAAGCAAAAAACAGAAGTTTATATCTCCCTTGACAGCTGAAGCAGTAAAGGAGGAGGAGAGGGGGGAGGAGGAGGAGGAGGAGGAGGAGGAGGAGGAGGAGGAGGAGGAGGAGGAGGAGGAGGAGGAGGTGACAGATCAATAACTACCATTCCATTATAGGTCATACGACAAGAACACAGTTTTATGAAATGTAAAAATATTTAATAATACTGTAGGCAACACCAAAAGTTACTACTATATATTAGATGAGATTACTTTTCCATTCATAAAAACTAAGGTGGGACCTTAAAACAGAAAATTATCTAATGGTATCTTACAGTGTTTATATACTTTTAAAACTGCTGTATTGGCATTGGGTTCAAAAGTTTTCATAGTTGTGAAAGTTGGCACTGAGGTGATGCTAAATTAGTGAAGAGATAAAAAATTCATCCTAACCTTATAGAAACAAATATGTACAGAGAAATAGCGTGTTGCTTTACATATCTACAGAAAAGTAAATCCAGTAAAGCATGACCATATACATAAAAAAGACAGTCCTGTTGTCAAAGCTCTCAGTGGATAATCCCCTGTTTTAGTCTGATTTATTGGAATGCTTTCTGGCTTAGCTCTACCTACAAAGATGAAAAAAAAGAGAGACCAGTAAGAACCTATATGTTTGTTTGATTATTTATTTATTCAATGTGTTTGGCCTCCCATCTCAACAAGTAATTTCCCATCATTTTCACACTAAACCTGTTACACGTGCACCCAAAATTATTTAAAAGCAGAGCTTCAGAATGTATGGGAGTGAGTGTAACACTTTTTTCAAGCAGTTTCCTCTTTTTTTAGGGTCACACTCACACATTCAGAAGCACCTGTTTTGAATTGTTTTCCAAGAACACACCGCAGACCTATAGCAGATTAGTTAACCATAGTGGTCACTTAATCCACAGTCTACCTCCAGAACTTGGAAATGATTCTATTTCTATTTAACTTCATCAATTATTAACAGTAGAGAGTCCACATATACAAATCAGGATATGTGAATCAGTGGTGGGTTGTCCTATAGAACCGGTAGTAAAACCGGCAGGAGGCTTCACCCATTGATCCTGATGTCATCAAAACACTTCTGCGCATGCACAGATGCTTCTGTGCTTGCGCAGAAAAGTGCACGTGTGTGTGAGCAAAGCGAGCGCCCGTGCATGTGCACGGCCCGTTGCAAACTGGTAGTAAAGGTAAGTAGAACCCAGCCCTGATGTGAATACTATGAAAATATTTTTCAAAGAGCTTGGTAATACATTGTCCAAGTATGTATAGAATAGCTGGCTGTAATCTTATCTGTAATGCAGAAATGCAGAAATATCATAATAAAGTTTACATTTACATTTTATTGGGAAAATGTAGGATAATACTGAGTATACATTATGTTATACTTATTTCTAAATTTTACAAGAGAATTATCACACACTCCATTTTCTAAGGAAAACCCTCCTTTTAGATAACACAGCAAAAGGCTCTTCACTTTGTTATAAAATTTATTCAAATCATGAAATATTTGTCACTTTTTCCATTTGTACAAAAAATAAAGATCTTTAACTTGTATTTGATGATGTAAACATTACAGCAATTTTCATGGCAACACTATATGATCAACCTACCAAATTATTAGGTAGAGTCTTTACTAAACCTCTTCTCTATTCAGAAATGTTCCTAAATCATGAAAACCTAGAAAATACATTAAGGAGGAGGAGGTGGAACTTAGAAATGATATCTAAAAGGGAAGGAAATAATTTTTAAAACATCAAAGACTACTTGAAGATGTCAGAATGATGTGAATAGTTACTTAAATAATATATACTGATTAAAATAAGTCATAAAACAAACAAAAATGCTTCAGCTTCTGCCTTCTCAGATGCCTTAAATGGAATATCCTATTCAGGGTGGCATAATGATCAATACCTTTTATCTCACATTTGAAGTAGATGGGAAGAAGATGGTGATGATTGGCATGACAGAGTTCAAATTGCTACCACTAATTTCCATTACAACTCACCTTTTCTCAGAGAAGCTTGAGGCAGTTACATGGTCTCTTACTTTATTCCTACAAGAACTTTCAGAGATGCTTTTGGCTGAGAAAGAGTGACAGATTCAAATAGGATCATCCTCAGGGAGTTGTGGGAAAGAAAAAATCAGGATAAAGGCCATACAACTGCCCGATGATGATGATGATGATGATGATGATCAATTAGATTTTTATATCACCCTTCTCCCGAAGAACTCAGGGCAGTGCATGTTAAAACAATATACAATAGAAAATTTTAAAAAAACAATTTAAAACAAATTAAATAAATTTGGCCCTGTCAATTAAAAACCCACAAATTTAAAATACCCCATCCAGGTTTTTATCCAGCCAGGCCAGCCTGTTGAAATACCAGGATCTTAAGGGCCCGGCGAAAGGTACGGAGATCAGGAAACATATGTATCCCAAGAGGCAGTTCATTCCAGAGGGCGGGTGTCCCCACAGAGAAGGCTGTCCCCCTGGGGGTCGCCGGTCTACATTGTTTTACTGACGGCACCCTGAAGAGCCCTTCTCTGTGGGAGCGTGTTGGTTGGTGGGAGGCTATCGGTGGCAAAAGGCAATCCTGTAGGTGTCCAGGCCCTAATCCATGGAGCGCTTTAAAGATGGTAACTAGCACCTTGAACCACACCCGGAAGACCACTGGGAGCCAGTGCAGCTCACGCAGGAGACGTGTCACTTGGGTGCGCTGAGTCGCACCCATAATCACCCGTGCGGCCGCATTCTGGACCAGTTGAAAATTAAAGCCCTGTCCTCTATTTTATGTTTCACTCTAAAAAGATGATGTTTTGATTACACACTTGAGGGGACCATCTTGACATGGAAGTCTCTGGACTCAAAATGAGAAGGATTTCTATGAAATTATGGGACATTAAACCTAGCTGCTTCCCTAATAAAAAGTGAATACTGAAACGTCACCTGATACTCGAATTATACTAGAAGAGCCACAGTGTCGCAGTGGTGAGGTGCAGTACTGCAGGCTACTTCTGCTGATCACCGGCTGCCAGCAGTTTGGCAGATTGAATCTCACCAGGTTCAAGGTTGACTCAGCCTTCCATCCTTCCGAGGTCAGTAAAAATGAGGACCAGATTGTTGGGGGCAATATGCTGACTCTGTAAGCCACTTAGTATATAAGTATATATGTCTAAATGCTATTGCTATTGCTATTAGGGCTCTTTCTTACATATAAATCATCTCCTTTCCTTCCCTTTCTCTATTCTTCAGAACAGGACGTAGTTCACAAGGAAGGCACATTTTTAAGAAAGCTGGTATCAAATGCAAGCAACCAACTCTTATTAAAACAAAGATATTTGTTCCCTCTGTTGGCCATACCTGACATATTGTATCCAAATATTATATGTTCCATTCACTTATTAATGTCAATTATGACAATTAAATGTCAATGCTGATGCTTATAAGATGTCTTTTATCTTTCTAAAATTAAATTAGTATGAAAATGTACTAAGAAAAAGCCTTGTGTTAACCTAAAAACATCCTACTCTCCCCCCCCCAAAAGAGGGAGGCAATGATGAAATAGAGGAGAGAGAGAACGAACCATTTATTAATTCAGGAGTGAGAAAAGTAATCAAGAACCATACACTTTTGAAAAAGAAAATAGGAATCTAAATACAGCTATTTGCTGCTACAACTCGTTGCGGTTCTTTTGTTGCAAATGTACCTTTGCAAAATGGAAATGGAAAAGGGAAACTGATTTGTAGCTATTTATGAAAACAACTTGACCTATTCATATTACATTATATAATATGAAATATGAAAAGCTGTAATAACTTTTTGACAGGTATGAGAAAGAGGCCTGAGAAAATGATTTTAATATTCTGAGCTACATATTTTTCCATGACAGGCAATCAAGTTCTCATGTGACAAAATTTATTATTAAACAAGAAGGCTTGTAAAACATATTTCAGAGCAAAAGGCACAAGGGGGATGATACAGGAAATGTTACAGACTTTTATCCCTTTTTATTATCTTTTTTCAAATTCTGGATCTTGTAGAGAACTTTGTCATAGTCTGCCAAAGTATTTCTGAAATGCTGTTTTGTAATTCTAGAACAGAAATACATTGATCTATGAATTCTTATTTTCCTTTTTTTTTTTTTTTTGTAAAGATAGTTACTGTATTTTTTGGAGTATAAGACACACCTTTTTCCTCCAAAAAAGAGGATGAAAATCTGGGTGTGTCTTATACTCCGAATGCAGCCCCGCCCAGCTTGTCAAAGGGAGGTTTTGGAGGCTGAAAAAAGCATCAGAAAAGAAGCTTCAGAAAAGAAGCCCCCAAACAGAGCTTCAGAAAAGAAGCCCCCCAAAAGAGTTTCAGAGGCTTTTTTTTTTCTGAAGCTCTGTTCCGGAGGCTTTTAGAGGCAGAAAAAGAAAGGAAAAAAAAAGCAAGGCACAGAGCTCACAACCAAGGAACCTGTTGCTAAAATTCACCTCTGGGAACAGCTGATTGGGGGTATTCCGGGAGGCCCGATCCACCTGCCAATCAGCTTTTTTCTTATTTTCCTCCCCAAAAACTAAGGTGCATCTTATATTCTGGTGCATCTTATACTCCAAAAAATATGGTACATTTCCTATTTTAATTGGATACAACCAAAGTATCTCCTTAATTGCAATGTGTATCTCCAAGACTTGGGAGATAACCTAAGCCAAACACAAACTTGGTCTCTAAGTTAGGAACAGGAAACGATGGGTCAGAGACTGTAATTACTTCTGTCCAATATCTGACATGAGATATAGTTGCCTCATGCTATCTAATGGCAGACTGGTCCCAAAGCAGAAAATGGCCTATAAAGAGCCAACTGTTTGCATTAAAATGGAATGAGAAATAAATGCTGTAGGTACTTTAGATCAGTGTTTCTCTACCTTGACAATTTTGTGATGTGCCAAGGATGAGAACTACTTTAGATCATGGGCTAAGAGTAAAGTACTGCAACAAAATGAAATGTACACAGGATTGAAGTTACCATGACAAAAACTGTGAATTTAACATCAGCAAATGAATTAAATATGGCCATTTGTCTATGAATGACATTAGATCTTTAATTGTATAGCTGTAATGAAAGTCTTAACTGAATATCAAATTGTCTGTCCCTTTACACTAGACACCAAGTCCCATTAAATAGTGTTCCTTGTTTATTTTTATTTTCCCTGATGACTGCTTGTCTCTTCATGCAATTTACTCACAAGATGGAGCAGACAATTGATGAAAGCATTCTAAAAGTGTAGAAAAACCAGTTTGTACTGAGTAATTCTGCCCTCTCCCAAATATTACTCTGTGAAATGCAAAAGACTGGATATTCTTCCTCCTTTTTTCAGCTGAACTTTTGCATAGAAAAACTTGACTTTCCAAATTGCTGCATAACAAATCACTTTACAAGCTAGACTGCACTCTTCTTCCAAGTGGAAATTGTTGGAGAAGAAAGATAAGATCACAAAACAGTTGCAAATTTTCATGTTAAAGCAAGTTATCATTTCTTCCTTCATATCTCATTCTGCATAATTTGCTTTTTGTTTGCCCATATTTTGAATGCTGCTGCTGTTTCGTTAAGGAAAAAATATTTATATGCAAACACACAATATGCTCAATCAATAAATGCCCTCACTTTTGGAATATAAAAGTAGTCCAATAGATGAGACTATATGTGGTTCAGGATTAAATGGTGGAGTCTACGCTAACGAAGTGTTCTGATACCAGACTGCCCAACATCGCACAAGAGCAGCTTTGTTAGGATACTTATTCAGATGAATACAAACACACTGAAATAACCCAGAACATCAGAAAAGGGAAGCAGATTGTCTACACAACTCAACTTTATCGAAAAGTGCATGACCGTTCAACCCCCTTTAACACAATCTACACAAGCTATGAAAAGGATTAAACTGCCATGCATTAAAAAATCTCAGAAATAACAAAGAGACTATTACAATCATATTCCATCAGCATAACACACAAGCATTTTTTTGTTTAGGGACCCTGTTGTCCCTATTCTGACTGTATGGAGCTAAGCATTTACTGATCAGATGCCTGTCCTGATGCCTATGTGGAGTTCTCAGCAGATCTTTTTCTTTGCACCCAAGGAGAGAAACATCTGCTGCTAGGACTGAATTCTCAATCTTCCTTGTGGGAAACAAGCCAACAATAAATAATAGCCTAATCAAGGAACCATCAAGAATACTCCCACTAACACTGACAGGACTAGTATATAAAAAGGGAGCAAACCCCACTCTCTTGTAGCATTGATGATATTACCTAGTTGGGTTCTGAAACATCTTCAAGAAAACAACCAATCCAAGCAGGCACAGGGCACTTTCTTTCATGTCTGGTGGCTTTGCCCAAGAATTAGGAAGTTATTGGAAAAAAATAAGAATTATAAAGTGCTGTTTGGATTTGAAGTTTAAGAGTCAGGGTGACTATACAATAGAAATTTAAATGTTAGAATAAGATGTTAGATTGAATGATAAAAATTGGGTTTAGATTTGTTTTTGTTTTTTTTGCTGTTGTTATTTTTGTTATTTTTTGTTTGTCTTAAGATGTTAATAGATGAAATTGGGAATTTATATTATGTTATACTGGGCCAAATTCTTGCTTCAAAAAGATGTTTTATGTTTTAAAAATACATGGAAATTTTTTTTAAAAAAGAATGTGGTTAATAGAAATAACATCGGAAAAAAAAGAACTCAAACCAGAGATTTTCCTACTAGGGATGATTAAAGAAAACTATAAGAAAGAAATAAAGTATTTAATATTACACATAGTCACTGCAGCCAGATTGGCGCTCGCTCAGTATTGGAAAACCCATCAACTGCCAATGGATCAATTGATAATCCAAAAAATCTATAATTGAGCGGAAATGGATAAATTAACATTTGAAATGAAGGATAAGGTAGACTCAAAATATTATATAGCGTGGAATAGGTGATATGATTGGATAATACATAAAAATGAGAGTAATTCTGTATGATAACAATAATTAACAAATATGCACTGTTAATAAGATAACGGACATGTGACCAAAGTCACTTTTTCTTTTTATGTAATGTTTATATTAATATATATGTATTTTGTATATACATGGTATAGTATTTTACTTTTATATGTTTAATAAATTTTATTTTTAAATGCAAAAGAAAAAAAGAAAAGAAAAAGAAAACAACCAATCTCAGAGAGCACCAAAGACCCAAGAAAGAGCCCTACTACTGATTCACAGTTTATTTGCAGAATTTGTAAGTGGAAATCTCCAGAGCCTTTCTATTAGTGCTTATGAATATCTGTGTCTTATTCACTGTCCTAGGTAAAAATATTTTTAAGATAAAGAATACAAGTTTCCTGTGCTCATGCATCCAAGGAACTATAAGTCTTTTCTATTAGAAATAACAGAAAAAGAAAACTAATCTGCAATAGGTGGCCTTAGAATCCATTACTTAAATTTGTATCAATAAACCAGAATCATGAAATTTATAGCATATTCTGTGTATGTATATGTCTGAAAAATGAAAGTTTATTCTTCATTGAATTAAGAAGTGTTTCTGTACAAACAGTAGAAATTAAAATTCAGTTTAACCACAAAATTGCCATAAAACAGATTAGATAAATAAACAGCTTGATGAATCAAAGGAAAAATTGACTTGGGATAATGTTTAACAGCAAAGTAGCCACTTAAAAGTAGTATAAACACTATAATAATCCTGTTATTAATAAATTTAAAAATAATTTCCCATTACTATTTTTCCAGCACTCCAGAAGATTTATTCAAAACATTTTCTAATTCTGAAACTGTTTTAGATGTTACAGCTGATAATTAGAGCATGATGTGTTAAATCTTTGAAACATTAAGTTGACTTATTATTTATTTCCCTTGTACTGGTGGAAAAGGATGTTTTTACTGAGACCTGAATAATAGTTACCCCAGATATAGCAAATAAAGCTAAGGAACTCAGCATGAAGCTTTCCCCAAACTCGTTTAATCACTCTATCAAAATACTGTGCATAATTATCATGCATAACTTCAGAATGGGCAAAGTAATAGAAAATTTAATAAGGTTTTAAGGGATTATCAGTAAAAATGTCCTGTTGAAAGAGACTGATGTTGAGTGAGTATGCCATTCAAATGTTGTTTGACTTCCATAATTAAATAAATGCAACAGGCAGACAGTAAGCATGGTGAACAGATGTGGTAACATAATCTATATTCACTGATCTATATTGTATCTCTAAACTCAGTCTGCCCTTATGGAAAAAACAAGAATGTACATGTAGAGATTATGAGTAGTCTGGAAGATTTCAGAAAAGCAGGTGTAGATTTTCATTAATATAAGAATGCTGTGCCCCATTTTTTTAAAAAATAAGATCCTTCCCAAGCCTTCACCTGCATTTTTTTACTTTCAGAAAACACATGTAGGTTTCCTAGAGATCTGAGTAGAGATATCAAGCAGGAAAACATTCAAATTAATCTCAATTTGGTTGAAAGGGTGAATCCTTACCCTTCTCCCAATGACGTAAATAACGTGTGTGTGCATAAGTGCATTTTTATTAGAAACGGGGATGACAGAGAAAATACTGGCTAGCTACACTTTCTGGAAATTCTACTCTAACAAACTACAGCCAGTATTAGATTGGGGAAAGTTGATCTAGAGACTCACAATTTTGTATAGAGATAAAGATCTGTATTGTTATAGAAATCAAAACTCACAAGATTTCTGTGGGTGATCAGAGAGGTTTATTGCGCAGATTCAGTGCAACAAAAGAAGCAAGAACACTGAATAAAAAATAGAATCCTAGGGCAGCTTTTTATACATACTTTTAACATCTTATGATTGATTACAATGCTGACAGCCCACCGCAACAAACTCACCCCCCTATTCCTTGTTACTAATTCCTACAAGTGTACTAACGTGTATTCCCTCTTTAAGAGGAACACAGGTGTTCTTGCAAACCTTATCTAAGTTTCTGCCATTATATCTGTGGTTACCTCTGCTTGGCTAAATGTGATCTTTTACTCCTGATAATGTTTCCTGAGCTTGACAGCTGAGAAAGGTTATTTATTTCTGTGGTTTTACCTTTTGAACCCAATACTAAAGAAAGGGTCCTTCAGAGATCATCTATACTGACCCCGTTTTATATCAATTTTTTTATCCAATTTCATTATTCTATTTTAGTATAAATGTATAAATGATAAAGACCAGTATTAGTTAACATTGAAAAAAGCTGAAATTGTATCTCCATATCACATAATTAATAATCAGTAGACTCAGGAGTTGCTTATTAAGTTCCTTTCCATTTCCCCTATTATGGAATTATTTCATGAAATATCCAGTGACACTATAGCTAAGCAGATGGAGGACTATTGCTTTACAACTAAAAATCTTCACTGTAAAAAGTGATGACATTATTTTACTGTGATTGGGCTACAGTAGGCTTTTATGGCATGGAATTGCATAACAATATAATTTTTAATATTTTTTTTAATATATTAAGGTGCCCTAAAAGAAGTAGGTGCATTGTTGTAATGGTTTGCACAGATAATTTATCTTAGTCCAGTTTAGTTTCTTTGGAGCCCCAGCTATCTATGGTATGATGGCAAAGCAAGAGCTCCTTAAAATTTGAAAGCTGCATAGAATAAACTTTATTAGCAACATGAACGCCTGTCATATGGGCATCTCATAAAAAGTGTCCTGCTGATTTTTTGAAGATGCATATGTTCTAGTTAACAATGCAAGGCACTTTTTCTACTTCATAGATTTTTGTGATAGAATATATGTTGTAATTATAATTGTCTTCAGTAACGTAAAAAAAGGTACCAAGTAGCTCTAACAGCATTTGCAGAGGAAGGGACAGAGAGGGCAGTCGTTGTGGCATTAGGATTGAAGGATTGTATGCGCATGAATTCAGATTTGTGAAATTTCCAAATGAGAGAACTGGAAAGCTAAGAGTGCTTGCCTGTTTGAAAGGAGTAACAGATCCAATAACCAAAATTGTACTTGCAGGTTTTCTGACCAGTTGGTGCCTGAGGGTAGAGATTGAAGATAGGGGCCTAAATGTATTTATAGTAATTTGCAGAAGACTATGCAGAAAGAATATCCAGCAACAACTTAGTCTTATTTGTTCAATATTTTTCATTGTTTGATCCTGTGAAGACCTTGGTGGCTCAGAGATCACCAAGGACTCCACTGTTCAATCATAAATTTCATATATCTTTTTCTGGTTTTTGGACCTCCTTGTTTTTATTAAGAATCCAACTTATTTTCCTAGTGGTTGACTTTGCAAGATAATAAATAATCCAATAACATTTTAATTTAATATATTATGTGAACCCTTGTGAGGTTAGCGTATGATTCCTACAGTACATCCCCTTCCTGTAAAATGGGCTAATTATGTAAATCATGGTTAAATTAATAAGTATGTCATGGGAACAAAGCAATACAGACAGTATAGTATGTGCTCTTCTTTGAACTGAAGATCTTCCTCTTCTTTGAACTGAAGATCCTCTTCTGTTCCAAAATTTCCTGGTTTTCATCTTAATTGAAATACTCTGTGCTTTTCAAACTGAACTGTTGGGGCAGGATATGATGGGTCAACCAAAGAAAATCATCTCCTAAGTTTCTGAGGAGGAAGCCACACTGCTGGTTTTTCACACCTAAATAAATTATTATTATTATTATTGTTGTTGTTGTTGTTGTTGTTGTTGTTATTATTTATTAGATTTATAAACCGCCCTACTCCTGGGGGACTCAGGGTGGTGTACAGCCATAAATAAAACATTTCAATACAAAAGTTTAAAATAGAATAAAATGAATTAAATAATTTGGCTGATAATTAAAACCCCAATAATTTAAAACAAATTAAAATTCATAATTAAAAGGAGAAAATAACTTAGGTCAGGCCGGCTTGTTGGAATAAATAGGTCTTGAGCGCGCGACGGAAGGTGCGCAGGTCCGGGATCCTCCGTATATCCGGGGGGAGCTCGTTCCAGATGGTAGGTGCTCCCACAGAGAAGGCTCTCCCCCTGGGGGCCGATGGCCGGCATTGTTTGGCCGACGGCACCCGGAGGAGCCCCTCTCTATGGGAGCGTACAGACCAGTGGGAGGCTATTGGTGGTAGCAGGCGGTCCCGTAAATGCCTTCAGTCTCCTGCTGAGGAATAATTTTCCCTGAATAAATCGGTTATGATATACGTATTTACATAGATATTGACAGCAGCCTTAGAATCCTTTCTAAATGAGCTGCAGCAGTAGGAGGAAATTAATGAGCATGCATTTTTTCAGATGGCATGTTAGCTGTGAAATGTTCTTTGGAGAGTTTTAACTAAACCTTCCTAGTCTTTTCCACATCAGGTAAAAGCCTTTCTTTTGGTTGTCACAGAATATAAAGTTGCTTGGATGTAAAAAAATAACAAGAATACAATATAGGATATGTCACTATAAATATTGGCAATAAATTTAGAGTTACCATTCAAATTTTAAATTCCAAATCCCAAATAGTAAGTTGCCCAATTTCACTTTCTTGCCTTACCCTTTTCAAGGATCTAATGCAAATGTAATAATTCATTTCACAATCGTCCTTATGCAATTGATTTGAGTTTTCCATGTTATAGCCACCTTTACGCTAATATTGCTCATTTGTTATTTTGCTTCTCTCAGTCTCTGAAGTCTTCTCTCTAATTTTATTATGTCTACCTAATTTCCATTGTTTATAAAATATTTCCTTTTTAAAGACAATTCCTAATTTTACTTTCAAGAATTCTTAAAATTGGGCACTAATTTTATAAAGAAGAATTATTCATAGTTCTTGGGTGAGACCTTTGATTTAAGACCAAGTGGTTGGTACATTGAAAAGCACTTAATACCCTATTCCCAGTACAGATGTACAATATAAACAAACTTTAAAGCCAGTGGCAAACCATTTTCGTATTGCTGTCAATAAAACTATGTAGAGATATTATTGTAGTCCTCAAGAGTTCATTCAGACACCTATTCTACTTTGTTGGTTTTAAAGACATTATCATTTGATTTTAATGCATTCTGTTACACTTTAATAAACTATAATAAGCTACAATTAATAGTTATGGTTTACAGACATAATACTAGGTCTTGGTAAAAAATATCATTATTGCCATCACCATCATCATTGTTGGATTTACCATGGTACATTGATCCCTTTTTGGAATTGGCCACCTTAGAATACTCTTCTAAGTATTCTGAGAATTCCCTCTCTAACTTTCACTCACTCACTCAAATTAAAGACAGAAATATCTTTAATCAACTGAGCAATTAATGTTTTCCCCTCAATACACCAGTATGTGCATATTGTTATTTATTTGCCAAATCATTCAGTTGAATTATCTGAGTATTTCTAATACGGCATTCTTAACTTAATCCTCGAGGGAAGGATTGAAGGCAAATGAGATCCAGGCAGAAGAATATCATGGCTTCAAAACCTAAGGGACTGGTTTTGGCAAAACTCAGCAGTACTTTTTGATATGGCTGTTGACAAAAGTAGGATTGCCAACATAATCACCAACATCCGATGATAGATATAGCACAAGAAGGAGGAGGAGGAGGAGGAGTTCTCATTTGAATTCTGTTTATGCATCTCTGTTTTTATTAAGTGTGGATAATGTAATTATATAATACAAAGATATGGAAAAATTCATATCTGTTAGAAAAGAATCACATCCCAGTATTTAAGAGATATGATTTCAAATACAGACACATGGGATCTTACACATCAGGCGTCTATTTTGCTTCATCCCCATGAGGTCTCTTTTCATCTTCAACACAGATGGCAAAATAGTCAGTTGATGGATAACATAGAATGGATAATATTCAATGTCTCACTACAACTTCTGTGATTTGGCAATTCTGTCACTATATATCAATTGAAGGAAACAGAAGAGAAGAAAGATGTGCATAGTTTGAAAGAATTTAGTTACAAAGACAGAATTAAAAGCATACTGCAAATGTGACTTAGTTTTCACTTTGGGATAATGTCCTTCTCATACATGAATTCCAGTTTTCTTTCTCTGGTAAGAGTTGGAACCATTAAAAAGCCCAGCTAGAACTTTATAATTTAGCCCTGTACATTACAAAACTCCAATTAGTGTAACCTGTTTATAGTTCAGTGAATATTCTGTAAATACAGAAATGTGAGTTAATTGAAAAAATAATGTGGTTCTTCTACAGTAACCACGGTTGAATGTATCCTGCAAAATACACCATATTAAAATTTTATTATCCAAGAAGATTCTCCAAGGACCGCTTTGTTCACTTCATTGTGGGTTTTTATATATAGTAGATTGAAATTTGGGCTCTTTTGAATCAGGCACTGAGTAGGTCCTTCCAGAAAAAGTATTTCTCCATCCTGTTGGCAATACCCATTTCAAGCCTGGTTATATCATGCTGGGGAACTGGTGATCAGATTATTTGGTCTCATGTTGGATTATTTGGTCTCATGTTGCTGAGTGTTTGGAACAAGACTATATTCATTCATGATTTCATGGTGGATGTGCAGGTATGACTAGAGACTGGAGTTGGCAAGGGTGATGGTTTACTTTCCAGGTTTCAGGAGCTTCTGGAATCTTGATACCAAGCCTTTGATCTATTTGTGTGTTGGAGCAGGGAATTGATCTTCAAGAAGACCTTATCTGTGATCAAGGACTCTGTTCTTTACTTTAAAGTTGAGCCAAAGGAACAAGCTAGAGATCCTGTTGATGCTCACCAGGAAGTTCTACTTGGACTTTTGCACCCAGTCTCCAGGTATTAGAGATCCTTTTTCGGTTGATGTTGGGGGATTAAACCTTTTTATTCAAACTAATAAAGCCATTTAGAGAATTTGAACCCATGCTTGGTATATATTTTAATTGTACATAAGTTATTCAGAACTGTATAAATTATAACTGCAATCATTTTTTAAGATGATAGGAGAATTAGGTACTAAAAATATTAAAAAACATTTTCATGGGCCCTTTTCAAAAATGAGCCAGGAAATGCATTTAATGATCAACATATGTCATTTAATATTATTAATATTATTACATATTAAAAACAAGGACAATGTGTTAGAGTGATTATCAAGACAAATGTTCCTTTTTATTTATTGTGATACAATTTCTAATTTTTAAAAATTTGGGATACAGTATTTCAGTAAATTGCATTGATTATTAAAACATAGACAATCATAGAGAAGGCATAATATTTAGGGCTTTTGTCTTTGTTTTCTGTAAGGATATGAATTTGAAAAGTACAACAGCATTCTTTTTTTTTCTTTGTAATTAATGACCACTTAATTTGTAATAGCAAAATATTGGAAACATCTAAAAGCAGCATTTTAAAATAAATGTTTTTAATGTTTGATATGATTTTAATAACAGAAAAAATTAGGAAATACCAGAATTTGCAGACTGAAGTTGAACACTTATGAACAAAGAAATCCATTGTAATACCAAACATGTTTTGAGTCATTGAAGCAATTCCTAAAGGATTTCTTCAGTGTTTGGAAATATTGAATTTATCAGACCTGAACACCCTAATTTTACAAAAGCCTACTCTGCTTAGAACTACCTATATTCTTAGACACTACCTTACTAATTTTTAGATAGTTGATTAGAGGATTTGAATTGTTCAGTTTTTCACCAGTTTCAGAATGTGACTCTAACTGTAGATTAAGCCCATATAATAATAGTTCATTAATATCACATGCCGTGTCTTTTTAAAAAATATTTTAATTAAAAATATTTAACACGTAGAAAAAGTATACAAGATTAAAGAAAAAATACGGAAGGAGAAAAAGTAAAAAAAGAAAGAAAAAAAGAATTATGATTTCCATCCATTCATCTTAATTTTTGCCATTCCTCTTTAACCCTTTTTAATCCTATACCTATAAATCATCGTTTATAGGTATAGCTATAAATCATCAAGTCTTCTTCTTTCAACAAGAGTCCATATAAAGTTTCCAGATTTTCAAAAAGGTTTTTATCTTTTTTCTCCCTTACTAGTCTTCTGATGGCCACAACTCTAGATACCTTACAACAACCAAACAAGAAATTACAATCAATAAAAGATAAAGATAAAAGATGGTGAACATGATGTATTTGTTTGTTTGTTGTTTGTTTGTTGTTCCCTTTATTATTTTTGTAAATAACTTGAAACATAGAACATAAATACTGCTTCCTCTTCCTACTTTGCCCCCCCCCCAACACCCTGTGTTGTGAGTTGGGTTGAGAGAAAGTGACTGGCCCATGGCCACCCAGCTGGTTTTCATGCCTAAGGCAGGACTATAATTCATAGACTTTTATTTTCTAGCCCAATGCTTTAACCAATAAACCCAAACAATATAGTCTGACTCTCCCTCACAGCAGGCCTGGGTGAAGAGCCAGGTCTTCACAGCTGTTCTCCACAAGAACAGAACCATGGGCGTCCATATTTCCAGAAAACCTGAAGAGAACATAAGCTGCTCCAGAGAAGATGCATTTCTGGAATCTTAATGGATAACGTTGTTTTGTTGAAAAAACTCGTAGCACGAGTCTGCAGAATAGAATTGGGCAGGCACAATATATGGGAGACCATTAACCTACATGAAGGGCTTTATAGGTAACAACCAGCACTTGAAACACTCCCATTAAAAAATTACAACTAAAGAAGCTTGCAAAGTAGAGGTGATAAATGAGCATACTGTGGCTTGACCTTCACTGTTTATGCTACTACATTCTGGATCATTTGAAACTTCCAAGTGGTCTTCAAGGACACATAGAGCATGTATATGCATATAAATAAAATACATATTTATAAAATATAATAATAATGAATATAGAACTCTATTATTTTAAACAGGATTCCCCCTTTATCATACTGCCCAGAGTTATATTGTTTTATAAATTGCTCTATACATCCATGAAATAAAAATAAATAAATAGAAAAATGAATAAAGTACATTATAAGACATTATCAAATATATTAATGCTTGGGATGTATGTGTGGTGCACATGTAGTCCTGATTGGAATTTGGAATTTGGAAAATATTAGTATTAATATTTATTTAAAACATTTATATCCATCCAATACAACCAGGGTGAATCTAGGGAACTTAGAAACAGAAGAAACAGAAACAGAAAACCAACAAAACCTACAAAAATAATATAAAACCACAATACATGTGCTAACAACATGCATGAAATAATAAAACAGTAAATAGTTATCCAAACAGCAGCCAACCAATTAGACTCTAGCAACCCAAAAGGCCAGGAAATGAGAAAGAGCTTGACAGCCTTTCTAAAGAGCAGAAGGTTTAGGATAAACTATATATCAGGAAGGCATTCAGATGATTTTAAAGAGATAGAAGATGTGCCTCCTGGTCCCACAGGATGCTACTGTTTCATTGAAAGGGCATAGAGAGGCCTAGAGAAGGACCAAGTGAAAGTGGTCCTTCAAATAACCTACTCCTGTCTATCTGGATCCGTTCCAGTCAGGCTTCAGACCAGGGTACAGCAGAGAAGTGGTATTGGTCGCATTGGTGGATGACCTTTGCAGGCCCGGGACAGGGGTTGTTCCTCTGTCCTGGTCCTATTGGACCTCTCAGCGGCTTTTGATACCATCGAGCATGGTATCATGCTGCATCAGTTGGAGGGATTAGGTGTGGGGGGCACCGTGTTACAGTG
Source organism: Masticophis lateralis (assembly GCA_030761175.1). Classification (NCBI taxonomy): domain Eukaryota; kingdom Metazoa; phylum Chordata; class Lepidosauria; order Squamata; family Colubridae; genus Masticophis; species Masticophis lateralis. The sequence goes on along the minus strand of JAUDYJ010000003.1, from coordinate 43,009,744 downwards.
GTTCTCCTCCTTCCTCTCTGACTGTACACAGTCTGTGTTGGCAGGGGGTCAGAGGTCGACCTCAAGGCACCTTGTTTGAGGGGTGCTGCAAGGGTCGGTCCTGTCACCCCTTTTGCTCAACATTTATGTGAAGCCACTGGGTGAGATCATCCGTAGTTTCGGGGTGCAGTTACATCAGGGTGCCGTTGGTTAGTGTTGAATGGCAGCCCCCATGGGGAGAGCCTTCTCTGTGGGGACACCTGCCCTCTGGAATGAACTGCCCCCGGAGATACGGAGGATCCCTGACCTACACACCTTTCGGCCGTGCCCTCAAGACATTATTATTCCAACAAGCGGGGCTGGCCTAGACATGATTTTTAATTGGGTTTTTTTTTTTATTGAAAAAGTTTTACAATACAAAAAAATTTTCATTTTCACCACCCCCAATTCCCATCTCCCAACCCCTCCCATTACCTCCCTCTACCCCAACCCCTTCCCTCCCCATCCCCCCCTGACTTCCGCTACAAATTTTAAAAGACAAAATTTAAAACAATAGAAAAAAATTATTAAGTATTTAAATTCTAAATTGAAAAAATTTTCGAAAGAGGAAGAGAAAGAAGGAAAGGAAGAAAAAAAGAAAAAAAGAACAAACGGACAAGTGAAACCCATTAACTATAACCAAAAAATAAAACAGTAGACCTATAAATATTAATATATTTCTAAAATTAACAATGTTGTAATAAAGAAAACCAGTAATAACCATTATAATTTTATCCCAACTACACCCCTAAACTAAAAAGCAAAAAACATAAAACATACAATATAATGTATATAATTATGCATATATAATTATAATCAGACAATTATATTATAAGAAAAAAAATTATCTTTTGTTTAATTCATTTTGGGTTTATTTTTAATGATTAGGCCAATGGTTTAATATGTTTTTTAAAATGTTTTTTAAATTTTGTATTTGGACTTGTTTTATTGTTGGCTGTACACCGCCCCGAATCCTTCAGGAGAAGAGCTGTATAGAAATTAAATAAAATCTAAATCTAAAATCTAAATCCTATGCCATATAAGGGTAAAATGATATCTAGTACTTTGAATTATACTACGGCAGGAAGTTAATTGAAAGGTAGTTAGTTCATGTAGTGGTGTCATATTGACATAGTGAGACATGCCCAGATAGCAACTATACATACTGCTACATTCTGAACCAGTTATATCATAACTGTCTTATAATATATGTCTTCAACCGCATTCCAGGCAGAATATGTTGCAATAATCCAATCAGGAGCAGTGAGTGATCATGAACAGGACTCCCAAACCCAAAAGTAATACAATTGGCACAGTGGTGGGTCACACTGGTTCTATAGAACTGGTAGTAAAACCAGCAGGACCCCAACGTCATCAGAATGCTTTTGAATGCAAAGCGAGTGCATGCGTGGCCCCGTTGCAAACCGGTAGTAAAGGTAAGTAGAACCCACCCCAGAATTGGCACACAAAATGGAGTTATACAAAGACCTTCTGGCCACACCTGCCACCTGTTCCTTGAGGGGGAGCTCTGTTCACGTGGACCCCTACATTGTGCACTGCACTTCTCTTCAGCGTCAAAGCCCAAGTTTAATGTTTGTTGTCACAATCATTTGATTGGCAGCACTTTCACTTATTCTCTTCCAGTTTTAAGCAGTTCAGTTGACAATTCATTTGCATATAATACTTTCCTATTTGACAGTTCCTCTATTATATATGAGAGATATATATCCTCTTATATATATATATATATGTGTGTGTGTGTGTGTGTGTGTGTGTGTGTTTTTTTTTTCTGAGGTCTTCGCGGGTGTTTGTATGTAGGTCTTTGGTCCTTCGGGTCTTCTCCCGCGTAAAATTGGAAGTGTCTTGGCGACGTTTCGACGAAGTCTCATTTGTCATCTTCAGGCTGGTGTTCTCGGCTTCGTGCTTCCAGGAGCAATGTGAGATTGCAGCTGTCTCTTCCTTTTAACTGCTAGTGGGGGTGTGAGCTGATTGGGTGGGAGCTTGGCTGTGTTCTGATTGGGTGGAGGTGTGTTCTGATTGGTTAGGGGCTTGGCTGCGCTCTGATTGAATGGGGGGTTGGTTATTGACAAACGAGTCCCTAACACGACGAATGACACCAGACCCACACTCACAAGAGCCACACAGGATGTCACCACCACACAGCCACGCAGAAAGCAGACTCAAACCCACACTGATAATGAGGCATGACCAAGGACCAGAAGCCAGACCGCAGCTGCATCATTAGCCACTTTAAACCACTCCAATCCATACATGAAGCAGACTGAAGAGCTCTCACGGCCACAAACATGAAGCCAAACAACAACAATGCAGCTCACCAGCTCAAATCTCCTTGCAACTGAGACTAAGCCGAGCACAACCAAGCCCCCACCCAAACAGAACACACCCCCAGCCAATCAGAGCACAACCAATCCCCCATCCAATCAGAGCACAGCCAAGCCCCTAATCAATCAGAACACACCTCCACCCAATCAGAACACAGCCAAGCTCCCACCCAATCAGCTCACACCCCCACTAGCAGTTAAAAGGAAGAGACAGCTGCGATCTCACATTGCTCCTGGAAGCACGAAGCTGAGAACACCGGCCTGAAGATGACGAATGAGACTTCGTCGAAACGTCACCAAGACACTTCCAATTTTACGCGGGAGAAGACCCAAATAACCAAAGACCTACACACACGTATATATAGTGATTTTTTTTAAAAAAATATTTGTGTTACTCTCATTTGTAAAAGGTCTTACTGTAGCCTTTATAACATCGGTCCCCAACTTTTCCAACTCCATAGACTGGCAGCGGTGGTGATTGGCAGCAGCAGAGGGGATGGTTTCACACTCACAAATGGAGCTTTGCATGCTCTCCTACTGTTGTGTGGCCCAGTTGGGGACCCCTGCTTTATAGCACTCTAAAGACTAGACCAGGGGTGTCAACCTGGCGGTTCATGGGCATCACATGCAGGCCACGCCTACCCCAGCTCCATGAAGGGAAAAAATGTCATGATACATCACGTGACGGCAACATGACACGGTGAGTTTGACACAGGGGTGAAATCCAGCAGGTTCTGACAGGTTTTGGAAAACCGGTAGCAGAAATTTTTAGTAGTTTGGAGAACCGGCAAATACCACCTCTGGCTGGCCCCAGAGTGGGGTGAGAATGGAGATTTTGCATTATCCTTCCCCTGCCATGCCTACAAAGCCATGCCCGCCAAGCCACACCCACAGAAGAGGAGCTGGGGAAGCAGGCAAGGCGCAGCGGCGGTGGCAGCGGGCAAGTGTCAGGGAAGCACCGAGGACAGCATACACATCTGGGATGCCCCTCTTTGGGCCAGTCTCCGTCCCCACCTGCTCGGCCTGCAGCTTCCAGTGGGAAGGAGCCCGACAAGCCACGCATTTGGAGCTTTCTCGGCGGCACTCTCAGCCCCATCATCTTGGCAGCGCTATGTCTGGGGTGGGGAACAGCTATCTCGCCAGGGAACGGGCCGGTACCTAGTTGTCCTCAAGTGGGCCGGTAAAAGGCATACTGGCCCACTTGAAAAAAGGGGGGGGCGCATTCACATACTGCACACGTATGTGAAGTGTGGAGCGCGTGCATGTGCAGTGCGGGTGCATGTGTAGAGGGAGAATGTGTAGAGGAGTGTCATGCACGCATGCATAAATGGGGGTGCGTATTGCATTATGGGTTCCAACAAGTGGGAACACGACAGGGCTCTCACGCTTAGACTTTTGGCACACAATGCCAAAAAGGTTCGCCATCACTGATCTAGACATTTTCATTATTTAGCAATATTAGCTTGTCTATGGAAAATAGAAATTTGATGGGCATTTTACTTTGTAAATTTGGTTCTGATCTTCAAATATATTTGATAATCCTATCTTCAGATTTTTAAAATCTCTGATAATTTCAAAATGTTTTTATACTGGGGACATTTTTAGCATGATAGTCATAAACTGGACCAACTGTCCAAGCAATACCTGATATTTACCTTGGTAAACTTTAGAATTGCTTATTCATTGTCTCAAACCTACCTGATAAACCTTCTCCCATTCTCTTCTTAGGCCCTGATTTCTGCCTTCAGATTCATAGAATTGGACCCACTAGCACTAATGATGTTACATAGTTTGGGCAAGGAAAGGTTTGCAAAAAAAAAAAACAGCCAAGCTCAGAGAGAACCAGAAGGACCCCTCATTTCAACTCTGAACTACGAGTATTCGCCTTTATTGCTATTGGATCCTTAGTTTCTTACGTGAAACACTTAAGACATTTCTTTGTTGATAGGCTTTAAGAATTTATTCATTTCAATGCAGTCATTGATGGCTGGCTATTACAGCAATGCGTTGTAATCTTTACCCTTTACTTATATGTATGTAAAATTAAGACATTTACATCTGGGATAGCTGTAGAAAGTAGGGAATCTAGTATCACACCGTAATTATTACAGTGATGCTCAAATTCACTAAGCTTTGCCATATCTGAAATTTATCAATAAGAACATAAACTGTTAACACCTTTAATTTTGCTTTTATTCCATCAAAGCTGCATTGCAGTCTTCCAGTCTTTTATATTTACATTATTTGTAACATTTTTGTTAAGTGCCAGTACAAATGTAACTGATGGTAATCCAGAACAGCCTTATAAAGCATTTGTGTGCATTTTGCTCAGATGTGCAAAATATACATACACACATGCACACATATATTGCACGCAAGGAAACATACATACACTTAATTCAAAGCTTCATAATATAAAACATTTCTATTGAAAGTAAAACATTCCTTTTGCAGCTTTTTCAGTTACAGAGACCTCTGAATTTCAAGTTAGTGCAAATAATGAAATTAAGAGCCTGAGCAATAAAATACAATGAAACAAGATAACACAAACATCAACTAATTCCCTGCATATATTTAAAACAGTTAAGTAGCATATTAGTAGTCTTTATATACAATATATTTAAATAAATTGGCTGATTTGAGATATAGGCAGCAAATTTACACATTCAAATAAAATATGTTCCTTTCACAGAGGTTTGGAATATCAAACATATATGAAAATAAAATGTATCTAGTACCAAACATTTATAAATCAAAAAGCACAGGATATCTTCTCATTGTCTTGGGGCAGATTTCAAGGCACTTTCTCGGCAAATCAGAGTTCAGTGTTAGCAGGAATGTCTGAAAGATCAGTCATCACAGAGGTATCCACCTAATTTAATAATAAATCAATAATGATAGTCAATAGAAAAAAAAAGATGTTATAGAATTATTCCTATATTGTAAAATGAATCTTTCAGACTATGGCTGCATTAGACAATACGCAACATTCAGCAAGTAGAAAAAACATCACAGACCAAATATAAGTGTAAAGTTAGTACAGAACCAAAATATGAACAACTTTCTGAAGAGCAATGTCTATTGAATGGGCTTTTTCAAGATTCACAAATTTGCATACAAAATTATTTTTTTTTCTTAACATCCTTTTTCCAACCTACATGTAAATTAGGTGACAGGTCATTTGCTACAATGTCACTTTTTTAATAAGAAGTTTACATATTAGTAATATATATTGCATATTACATTTTAGTAATATGTAAAAGCATATCTCAAAGTTATAAAATATTTGTTGCTGCAACATCAGCAAATATATCAGTAGTTTCCTCCAGTAAGTGATCCTCTTTAGCTCTGAAATGGTATAGAAGAAAACTCATGGCATGCAGTGAGAGCATATCAAATATTTTAGTCATTTAAATTGGTTGATAGACTTCAAGGGCAATAACTTCTGAAATGTCTCCAAATACAAGTAAAATGTGAACCTATTTTCAAGTAAAAAGTCAAAATCTCCTGGTGATTACTGTATATAGACACATCCATGCAGCCTTATTACAATTATGATGCAGAAATGGTTTATTGTTGCTTTTTTTTAGGATGGTTCTTTCTTCAGATTGTTGTTATAGCCTCAGTTCTGAATTTCTTAGATGGTTTTTCATACAAATTCCAATTAGTACTAATTCTACTTAGGCTCCAAGATAGCCAAGGTCAACTAAATAGTAACATTTAGCAGGGCTTCTTCAAAGTTAGGCCCTTACAATGCAGATCGAAATTAATTTGCCTAATAACTAATCCATCTCACACTATGTCTGATAATTGAAAAAGCTGTATATCATTTTTCCACAGCATATATATTAGTTCTGACAGCACCATCTTAGAGCCATACACCAGACAACAAATTTGAAGACACTTCTGTTAGCATTATAGTGTTTTAATAGATTGCATGAGTTTCCAATCATAGCAAGGGTGCTTCAGTAAAAATAAAAAAAAAAACCTGTTATGAGGAATAAATAGACCCTGGTTCATTCCCTCCTTAAAAAAAACCATCTCCCACCTATCTGGACAATTTCCACCCACTTCCACCTTTCCTCTTAGGAAAGATGGTACACAATGATCCAAGATGGATTCCTTGGCAGCATCAGAGGATCATGGAGTAAACAGATTATCTAAACCCCTTCCAGTCAAGTTTCAGGCCTGGTTGTGAGACAGAAACAGCATTGGTCACATTTATGAATAATCTCTGGCGAGAGCAGGATAGGCATAGTGCATCCATCTTTGCTCTTCTTGACCCCTCAGCAGCTTACAATACCATTGACCATGGTATTCTTTTGGGCTGGCTACAGAAGAAGGTCTGGCCCATTGTGCCTTCTTTGAAGTGTGCTCCAGGGCTTAGTACTCTCTCCATTCTTTTTTAATATCTACATGAAGCCACTAGGTGATATAATTTTCCATCATGGGATGAGATACCGCCAAACACACCATTGATACTCAAGTTTACTTCTCCATCCCAGGTGAGCCATGTGATGCTGTCACTGCCTTTTCACAGTGCCTGGAAGCTGTAGGTATCTGGATGGAGGAAAAGACTATGGCTGAATCCTGGTAAAACCAAGTGGTTTTGGGTGCATGGAACTTCTGGCTCTGGGACTTTAACTGGACTCATGACTCATGTACGGTGAGCATGCAATATTAACAATGAATCTTTAGAAGTTTATAATCCCTGAATACTGGTATGTTAGTGGGAATCTATGAAAATTGAATTCAAAAGCACATAGGTAATTATTATTTTCACTGTGATTAAACAATGAAGAGAGCCATCACCATCTCCTTTTCCTTTGTTATCGGCTTGTTGTGTTCTAATCTTTTTTTAAAAGATTCATGATATAAATCAGGGGTGTCAAACTCATGGCCCGCAGCCAGATGTGTCACCCATGCCCGTTTTAGAGAAGGGAAAAAAGTCACAATACATCACATGATGACACCATGACGATGCAAGTTTGACACCCCTGATATACAACTATGTAAGTTTTCTCCCATATAGACTTTTATGATGCACACAAAAAATTAATGGGAACTGGTACAAGAAAAGATATATAGAAGCCAACAATATTCAGTATAAACAATTTGCTCTGACTATTGATTTTATCAGATGGTTTCTGATAAAAATAGCTAAGATGATCCAACTAATTATTTGTCTATTTAAAGTTTAAATAAATGCTTACCTAATTATCTTCCTATGACTGTGTGCATAGTGGACTCATTGCCAACCTTGTCAGCAATCTTGCACATCTTTTATAATCTATGAATATGACAAAAGCAAATTGTTAGTTTTGATTAGCAATATGTAGCTCAAGCCTGATGAGAACATTTGTATAGTTTCCAAATAGAAAAGTTTTTTCTCAAAAATGCTCATAAATGTAAGTACAAATAGAAAGTACACTTCAGAATTCTGATTTCTGTATTGATCAAAGTTTGGCAGAAATAAAATCTGCAGAGAACTCTGAATTAGTTTACAGGGTATTTAGGGCAATGCTAATCTCTTCCTTACTTCAGAAACAATGCAATGTGTCACCTTTTCTCCTCAGCTGCTGTGATATCACAGTATAGCATAACTCATTGTCCTATTCACTTTCCATCTTCCCAGAAACTTCCTTTCATGTCTCTCCCTCCTATGAAGATACCCGGTCATAGTTATTTAATTCTAACCATCCACTCCTCCTCCCAAAAAATTTCTACCTAGAATAGGAACATTTCTGTCTTCATTCAGCATTCCCACAAAGTGTACATATATTGTTCTGGTAAAGAACTATCCCAAAATGACTGTTTTAAACAGAGAATTTTTGATATGAACAATTTAGCACACACCTACTAATGTAACTGCAAAGTTACAATAATTTAAATTATCTCTATTTTTTCAATTAAAAAGGGTTCATGACTTTCAACTGCAATACTCAAAGATTATTGAGGATGCCACATTTTTTTTAAAAAAGCAAGTGATCAAATGATTGACTTTTATTAGGTATCAGTTGACAATCAATGGAAATCTCTATATGGTTTCTCAAAAGTGATTCTCTTTAAGATAAATAGGAACAACAGTCCAATAAGAAAGACATTTTAAAGCTACAGTATTATACCCAGATTGATTACACACCATCTAGTTGTTGTCTACTTTTAATGACCACATATTATCAGTTTCAAATCTACATTTTTCACAACTTACTTTTTTCTGTTATTTTCTTTTATATATTTTTAACCATATATAAAAGCATTGAAAAAGAGCAGTGGTCTGGAAAAGATCTGTTCAAGTGCCAATTCCAACATCCCCGCCCCAAAAAAGTCAGTACTGAAAATATTAGTACTGTACAATATTTCTTTAATATTGAATAATTATATTATATTCATTAATCCATCTACTAAATTGAAACCAGATGTGTGTAGAATACAAATAGTCTTCAATATGCCTCCCAATCAGATAAAAAATTCTTCTATATATTATTTGATCTGTTTTTTTTATTTTTTTTTAATATACTACCTTTTGACCTACAAATTCTGTAAACAAGACCCATTATTAGAAAATTCTGTAGCAGTCTTCCTGTGTTGCAAAAACTTCCCCACAACACATTTTATTCAACCTTTTCTTCTAGGTTAAAAAACTATGGTTTCCATGTTTATAAGAATAAAATACTTCCTCTCCAGATCTGTTTAGGGTAGGCACAAATGTCTACCACAAAAGTCTTGAATGTAATTTTAATATAATTAATTACTCAACAAACATGGCTGGTTTGCTAAGTACAAGAAGATAGATTCCTTCTTATACATTAATGAAAAATACATCACATGTTTTACTTTCGTCGACCAAATTTAATAACCTGCTTTAGCCATTATTACAGATTTGAGTTATTTTGCAAGATAATAGCAAATGTATACACATACCTTCTCAAAGAAGGGTAGTGAAATAGCCTTGTAATAAGAGCCTCAATTTAGAGACAGGATTGTGAAACATGAATTTAATTTAATTTAATTGTAACTTACAAGCTGGTGTTGAACAATCCCGTGTATTATGATATAGGCGATGGAAATGCTTACTACATTCAGCTGAAAATGTGACAGGACCTGTTTGATAACACATAATAATTAATGAAACACAAAATTTTGGTATTTTTTAAAACTTTATTTATTTGTTTGTTAGTTAGTTAGTTAGTTAGTTAGTTAGTTAGTTAGTTAGTTAGTTAGTTAGTTAGATTTATATGCCACTCTTCTCCGGAGACTCAGGGCGGTTTACAATGCATTAAACAATAGCCTTCATACTTTTGTATATACTTGCTTAGTAGGGCTTTCAGCCCCCCCAAGCGGTGTTCTTTTTTATACAAAGTCAGCTTATTGCCCCCACAATCCGGGTCCTCATTTTACCTACCTTGAAAGGATGGAAGGCTGAGTCAACCTTGAGCCTGGTGAGATTTGAACTTGCAGTAATTTCAGGCAGCTGGCAACTAAGTGCTACTTTAACAGCACTTAGTCCCCTTCGCCACATTACCCAAATAAGAAAAAATATCATTTTTAATTACCTATATTTGATTCACTTTTAATCTGCTTAAGATCACTTACTTTGTATTCTCTATTCAAAATACACTATTACATAATCTTCTGACTTGGTTACATATAATTTATCATTTTTATAAAACTTATAAAATTAAAATGACAAGAGCTGCAAGCATGCAGAAACATGATTTCTGGAATTCTTTCCAACCTCTTTACTAACTACGATCATATATTTGTCTGTATGCAATAGGAAGCATGTACTCTAGATCTATAGCATAGATTTAGATCTACAGCTCTACATCACATGGCTGGCAGAAAGAAGGAGGGAGATTTAAAATGAAATGGTTAGCAACATTCTGAGCCAATATTCAAATTCTTTTTGCAGGGGGTCACATTGTGAAAATTACTTTATTTAATTTATTATTTATTTATTTAATTAAATTTATAAACCGCCCTACTCCCAGACAGGACTCAGGGCGGTGAACAGCCAAAATAAGATACAAAACTTATTGAATGTTTTTCCTCTGCAGTCCTCAGTCTATGCTGTCAATTATCAAACTCCATCTTTCCTTAGCTGATTTCGCCTCTTGATGATAGACTATCCTATGCTGAGTTCTGAGCTCTTTTACATAATTTTTCCTCAATATTCCATGAGGTTGGATAGAATTAGAAGGCAAAGAAAGCATGCAGGGCAGTAGGTTTAAGCATGTTAAAATGACTCTGCTTTTGGTCATATGAGTGGGAAAGAAAATGAGGGAGCCTTGAATGGAGAATCAGCAACAAGCTGCTTTCTGATTGTATCTCCTGTATGGATACCCATTGGGAGTTTCTATTAGTTTTTTGTTTTTCTCTACATATTTCTTACTGATCCTTCCCATTTTTTAAATAATCTTCTCTCTCTCTCTCTCTCTCTCTCTCTCTCCCTCCCTCCCTCCCTCCCTCCCTCCCTCCCTCCCTCCCTCCCTCTCTCTCTCTCTCTCTTGGCTTGGCTTTTCTGAATCTACCAAATTTGGTCTCATCCTATTTGTTTTAAGAGAATCATGCCACTGCAGATAAAGGGATAACTGTTAACAAACAGATAAACAGTCCCAAGCCCTTTGCACCATGGAGTTGGAAAGAACAAAAAGAGCAAAAGTAGTATTTAGTGAGACATCAAGTCATTTTTGGACACTAAGACAGGCATTGTGTTTTCTTTAATTTGCTTATAGAAAATTACCAGAAGGTAATTATTAAGCAAATTCAATAAATGATAATTACTTGCCAACTACATGTCTAATTTGGGGATAGAACATGTGTTTTCTCTTTGACATATACTATTCTGTATGTCTCTGTTACTCTTTTGATTGTAAGTTCTGGTCCCACCTTAGGCATGAAAGCCTGCTGGCAATCATCTTGGGCCAGTCACTCTCTCTTAGACCAACTCACCTCACAGGGTTGTTGTTCTGGGCAAAATAGGAGGAGGAAGGAATATTTTATATATTCTCCCCCTTGAGTTGTTTATAAAAATAATACTAGTGGGATAATAAATAAATAAGTATAACATTCTAGTTCAGCTCCTTCAGTCCCTATCTCCCTGAAATGAGTTGAATTTATTTATAGAAACAAATGCCCTTATCTTTTTTTATCCCTGGCATGCCTCTTGTCTATGAATTGGATGTTTGATATTTATTTTTATTGGTTTTACCATTTTTATTGTTTTAAAATATTTTTTAAAATTTTGTAATCATAATATATTTTCTGAATTGTAAGCCATTCAGAGTAATTAATTGAGATGGGCAACCATAGAAGATGGATGGATGGATGGATGGATGGATCGATGGATGGACGGATGGACGAATAATGTCATGGACAACTGCATGCTGTTAGCATAGAGATGAATGTGCACATTCAAATGAAGGTAAGCAGTCACTTTTGTCCTGATTTTTTTAAAATCCATATCATGATCCTAATTTTGTATCTCTTTGTATAGCTTTGTCATTTGAACATTGCTGGACACTCTCAAACAACATTTGAATAGAGGTTATCTAAATATATTTTCCATAGCTTTTACCTGTAAAGTGTTTGATGAATTTGTCTTTTAAACTGGAATCTCTTTGAAATACCTCTGTGAAACAATAGAGATATCATAAGACAATAACAACAGATGACACTAATAATAAAATATAATAATATGCTTTAAAATATGTGCATCTATAAAACTTATTAAGAAACTTGTTTTATTTTCCATTTCCTATCAACAATTGCAAAGCTAAAAAAAATTCAAAATAAAATTAACATTTTTACACATTCATTGAATTATCAATCTAAATGCAGGAATAAAAGTATAAGAACTCTCTACAAAAGAAACATTGCATATAGAAAGGTTATATGCCTTTATCTCCTGCAGAAGTACTGATTCCTTGCATAAAACTATGTGTGTGTATGAAGAGACAATTTAGAAAGGTGAAGGTGGAGGTGAGCCTCACTAGCAATTGCTATGAATAACCAGCCAGGTGGGGCACAACTTATTCTGCAAAGGAACCAGGGTAAGGATAGGGTTTTTTAAAATAAACTTCTTAAACTGACAGCTTCCGACATATGGTATATAAGTACTCTTTCTTTAACCATGTGTTTTTATTTATTCAATATATGCTCTATTTAAATTTGGGAAATATCCCTATGCATACATTTCTTTGCTGAATAATTCAAAAACTCTATGTTTAATATCAAAGCATAGTATTATTTATAGAACCTCATAGGAATATGCACAGAGAGGAAGAGAACATTGTCACTGCGTTTTTATATTTACCAGCAGAGCTATTATTTCTGGACTGTCAGACTTACCGTAGTCATATTTCTTATCAGCACCTACGGCGCATGTCTTGCATTCCTTTGTACTTTTTTCTAGAAACTTTCCTTTGTTCTCCAGCCAGCTAAGGTCAGGCTGGGGATTCTTTGCCACATGTAATCTATTTTAGATAGTGAGATGTTTTTATTTTCTTACAATAAATATGAGTTTAATTAAAAGATGTATTCGGTTTTATTGATCAAAGTATGCAGAAGGATAAAAGCCACAATCCAACTCAAAATGAGGGCAATTACCCCACGCAAGATAACGGGGCTGATTGCCGCTCTGACAAACATCACATAAGAACAGAAAGGCGGGAGAAGAAAAATTAAAATTGAATTATTATTATTGGTATATACAGGTATCAGAAGAAAGGATGTCTCTGATTTGATTATTGGCTGGGGTACAGATCATTCTGCATACATTTGATCACTCTTCAAGGGGCTTTTTATAATGAATGGGACCCTAAGACAATATGTAATATTTTATCAATAGATGGTGGGGTAGAGGAAGAGGAAATTCTGAAAGGCATAAAAATTGGTCAGAATCAGTGGTGAAATCTAAAATTTGTTACTACCAATTCTGTGGGCATGGCTTGGTGGGGGGAGGAGTAATTTGACTGGATGGGCATGGCCAATTTTTTTCTTTTACTTTTAAAACCATTTTTTCTACAACCTCTTCGGCGAAGAGATTGTAAAAAATGCTTTCAAAAGGCTCTGATGATCTCAGCTAAGTTGCCTGATCGGAGGAGGCTTTTTTAAAAAGCCTCTGCTGATCAGGCAACTCAGCTGGGATCGTCAGAGGCATTTAAAATAAAAAAGGGGGGGTTCCTTTTAAATCCCTCTGATGATCCAAGCTGAGTTTTTTAAAAAGCCTCCGCTGATCAGGCAACTCAGCTTGGATCTTCAAAGGCATTTAAAAGAAAAAAAGGTTTTTTTCTTTTAAACGCCTCTGATGAACCAAGCTGAATTGCCTGATCGGCAGAGACTTTTTAAAAAACGCAGCTTGGATCGTCAGAGGCATTTAAAAGAAAAAAAGAGGTTTTTTTCTTTTAAAGGCCTTTGACGATCCCAGCTGAGCCGCGCGATCATCAGAGGCTTTTTTTTTTACTTTTAAAAGCATTTTTTCGGCTGAAGAGGTTGTAGAAAAATGCCTATAAAAGTAAAAATATAGCCTCTGATGATTGTGCGGTTCAGCTGGGCACCTGCCTCCATCGCTACCGGATCGGGGAATCCGGTCCAAATCGGAAGCATTTCAGTCCTGATCTGAATGGAATTAAGATATCCTGCAAACATCAGTCTGGCTGAATGATGCGTTGATGCGATGATGCATTGTTCAAATTTGAACTTCCTTCAAAAGTTTTGGACAGCCTTGTCAGTCAGTTTAATGATTTTTTTCAGTCCAAATAAAACCAGCTGATTGCAAAAAGTCCAATATCGTAACTAGACAAGAGAAAGCTAGAGGACCAAAAGACAAATATTCCACCTTTCATATGGAATTCCACATTGTGGCTGCTGCAACAGAAAGATAGTAACTACCTTAGATTGATGATGTTCAAGTCCCAGAACAGCAAAGTTCCCTGAACAGCAAAAGGACAGCTGAGATTGTTTAGAATTCAGATCCATGCATCTGTGTTGCTTCTAGTTTGGCTCTCCATATATATTATCATTAGCAGTAAAATGTAGACATAAACAAAAGGAAAATCTTTTCTTCTTAAATATAAATAGATAAGATGAGTCACAGTATTGGATGATTTAAGAACCTCCAGACTGGAAGTAGTTGCTCCATAAAATTCAGAAGACTTGAAAAAGAATTTAAACCTTCACTGCTATTATGTGACTAAAAATAAGCTCTCTTGAAACTTATTTGATTATGAAAAAAATAACCTTTGGATTTATACCTATGCAAAGAGTGATTTCAGAAAAAGTTAAACTCCTCTAACCACCTCTTACACTTTCAATTATCAAAATAAAAATTGTAATTTATGCAATTTGAAAAATAAATATGAAAAAAATAGCATCACTTCTACTTTGGGTCTCCATGTGTATTGTTGTTTGTTTATTTGTTTATTTGTTATTTGGACTTATATGCCACCCTATCTCCAAAGGACTAAGGGCAACGTAGAACACATACAGTCCAATCCTTCCTTTTAAAAATACCCAGTCAATTATAAAACTATAAAAACCATTAAAATCCCCTCTAAAACCCCTTCAGTCCAAGCTGCCCAGGCGAAATAGCCATGTTTTAAGGCCACGGCAGAAAGAATGAAGGTCAGGGGCCACCTGGAGCCCCAGGGGGAGCTGATTCCACAGGGTAGGTGCACCCACAGAGAAGGCCCGCTCCCTAGGGGTCGCCAGTTGACATTGTCTGGCCGACGGCACCCCAAGGAGGCCCTCTCTCCATCACCCAGTGGAACACACCGGGTGATGGGCAGCTGTCACTGGCCGCAGAGGGTCCGCCAAATACCCCGGGCCTAAGCCATGTAGGCTTTATAGGTGATTACCAACACCTTGAGTCTCACCCGGAGGGCAACCAGTAGCCAACGCAGGTCCCGCAGGAGGGGTTTAACATGAGAGTGTCAGGACACTTCCATTACTACCCGCATGGCCGCATTCTGCACCAGCCTCTGAGTGGTCTTCAGGGGCAGCCCCATGTACAGAGCATTGCAGTAGTCAATCCGAAAAGTGACGAGCACATGAGTGACTGTGCGTAAGGCATCACGGTCCAGGAAGGGGCGCAACTGGTGCACCAGATGAATCTGGACAAATGCCCCCCTGGTCCCAGTCATAACATGATCTTCCAGAGTCAGCCATGAATCCAGGAGGACACCTAAGTTGCGCACCCTATCAACTGGGGGAAATACCTCACCTCCTATAACCAGCGATGGAATATTCCCTTGGAACCAAGATGCTGGTACCCCCAGCCACTCTGACTTGGCAGGGCTGAGCTGAAGCCTGTTCCTCCCCATCCAGAGCCGCACCGATTCCAGGCACTGGGACATCACGTCGAGGGCATCACTGGGCTTATTCGGAGTGGATATAAAAAGTTGGATATCGTCAGCATACTGATGATACCCCACCCCAAAACCATGGATGATCTCCCCCAGCTTGATAGTAAAATGTAGACAAAGAAACAGAAAAAATCATATATACACATATATATATGCACATATATACATATGAGGATTATCACAAAATGTATAAGTTCTATATACTTCTTTAAGATTTAGAATGGAGAATGCTAGTGATGCAATGACATACTGTTTTGTGTAGTGGTTGGGTTTGCTGCCCTAGACACCAAGAAACAGGGTTACAGGTTTCCCTTACACATGAAAAGCAGCTGGGTGACTTTGAGCCAGTCATTCTCTTTTGGACCTCACTTACCAGGTTATTGTGCTAAAAAGAAACTGCTAGAAGCAGAAGTTCTAGATATGTTCAACACCTTGAACTGATCAAATATAAATAAGGCAGAATAAAAATCTAATAATAAACCTGCAAAGAAATCTTTAACACCATCAAATCAACATTGTCTATCCCAGATGCTTGGGAATAGGTGGATAAAAATGCCAGATCCAGTCTAAACATTTGGCTGAGTGTGTAACCAATCATCATAATAGTGATCTGACAATTTTCCAGAGTACACCACAATCATAAATGCAGATAGCATTGACATGTTTCTCAATGCATGCACATGTGTACCGGTAATTGCTAGTTTCTACAAACCAGCAGAACATGTTAAGTGTATTCTTCTGAATGTTCACTGTTAAGATATCCAGTTTATGTAAATCATAAACTGGATTGCTTATTATTTAGCCTATGACTATCATTAAGTGTTGTACCTTATGTTTCTTGATGAATGTATCTTTTCTTTTAAGAACATATGCACCAAGACAAATTCCTTGTGTGTCCAATCACACTTGACCAATAAAAAATTCTAATTCTAATATCCAAGGTGTCCATGCACAAAATTAACAAACGAGCCAACTCACCTACAATTTTGAAATGCACTCTGGAACTCAACATTAACAGAACAAATCAGAATAGATTTGAGTCCCTTGGGAGTTGGACGGCATAGAAATTTGATAAATTAAATTAAATTAAATTAGGTAGAAGTTGCATACCAGAAGATAATCTGGACAAAAGCAATCCTTGTTACAATCATCATATGCTCTTCCATAAAGACTCACAAGTTTAGAAGATCCCCTAAATTGTGAACAATTTTTTTCTCACAGCAAGTGAATCATCAAAAATTAAAGATGGGAAATCCTTGTACATGACTAACTCTTGAATCCAAAGTCACTCAGCATTTCTAGGGATGAGCCTATATTTACTGTATTCCTCCCTACTCTGATTTTAATAGTTTCTGATGGCAGAGGTTCAACAACATCATTGATAGGAGAAAGCTGAACACACTCAGGAATCCTACAAAGAATGGATCTTTGGCTTCTATCCATCAAAATTTACTGGAACCAATTACAGAAAACTATTACAAAACACTCCCCAACATACCCAAACTCCAAAATCACTCCAGAAGCATACCACAACTGACAGTATTAAAAAACACCAAGAGATCAAAAAGACTAGGAGAGTCACCTCACTATTATCCTTTTCCCACTAAAGATCATCCTTAAGTGAAATTAATGCTATTTCATTACTATGTCCTGACTTAAAATCTTATTGAAAATGGTCCAAACAATTGGCTCTGGACAGGGGTGGGCTGCTGCCAGTTGTAACAACCGGCTGGCCCAGAACCGAAAATGTGAGTGTGCACCTTCTGCACATGCACGCGGCATTGAAAAGCTGGCGATTATATAGGACATGTTAGCACCAGGGTGGGCGGGGCCAGGGCTGGTCGGAACTACCGGTTCACCCAAACTGGTCCGAACCGGGAGCAGCCCACCACTGACTCTGGATCTGTAACATAACTACCTTCCCCATAACCCTACCCTTAAAAAAGAAGCTTGGAGAGTATATGGAAGTTGCCCATATTACTGGATCCAATTATTTTGCAGAAAGAGAAGTGTATTAATCTACGTTGGAAAAAAACCTGGAATGTGATAGCACCTTTTCTAATTAACAAACTAATTAACAAATTTTATTCAAAGGCATAAAGAAATTGTGAGGGACAGTGCATTACTTCCTTCAAGCAGAAGCAACTATTTCCTCACTTAAGATGAACTCACCACCATTTCAACTCAACCAAGTTGTCTTTCAGGCACTATAACCAGCCAAGAGAGACATAAATCTGTAATGGCATGTGTGGGTATCAACTTGGAAAGTGGGAGCTGGGGAGGAGATGCTGCCTAGAGAATGATCAGATAAGAGCAGGCATCGAAAGAAAGTCAGAAAAGAGCTTTCTAATTTATCAGTCTGTAAAACAGACTACAGGAGGTTTGCAAGATCAATGTCAGCTGTCAAAAGAAAATGATCAGATGAGCTAATTCTACTTTTATAAATCCAGATTAAGAGAATTTTGCTATGTTCTCTTTTATGGTATGGTTTCCTAGGCAGCATGCTTTCCCCCACCCCAATGAATGATTGGGATAAAACTGTCATACAAAAAATGTTCATTTGAATCTTCTTCATCTATATAATTATAATCTGCATAATTATCTCCTCAGACATTTATAATGTCTTTGATGTGTGCTACCATTCTATTCTTCTTGCTTCTACTGTTCTCCATACAATTTTCTTTCTATACTGATACTCTTTTTCTCCTCCACCTCCAGTCTTCTTTCCACACAGTTCCTATTTTTCTGCACCAACTATCATTTCTCTTTATTATCTCTACCTTGTCTGCATTTACAACTGTTCATTTAATTTCCTTAAAGGATTCCCAGTGCAGGTTTCAATCTTTTTCTTCCTCTTCCTCTTCCTCTCCTCCTCCTCCTTCTCTTCCTGTTCCTCCTCCTCCTCCTTTTCTTTTCTTTTTTGTTTACAAATAACCCAGTCAAAAATCCAGTTAGGATTCTTGGAGTTGCTGAAAATACTTAAAATACTTAAAATAGTACTGCTCAAGTGTTCTGAATAGTCAGTATGCTTTGTTTCAAGCTCAAAATAAAATTCTTGGTATAAGGAAATATTCTTCTAACAGAACTATCAAAATAGCTGTTTGGGGTGTCAAATGCTCAGAGCATTTTCAATAGTTCTATTCTGTCAGGTTCAGATGAAAAAAATGTTCTCTTTCAGATTGATTGGCCTTTTTATAGGGTTTTATATACATCAAGAGAGCCAGTTTGTTGTAGTGCTTAAGGCATCATGCTAGAAACTGGGAGATCATGAATTCTAGTTCTGCCAGATATGTGACTTTGAGGCAGTCAAAGCCCTAGAAAGGAGGTAATGAGAAATGAAAAACCTTTCCAAGAAAATTGCAGACACTTGTCCAGGCAGTCTCCAAGTACTTTACACAATTGAACAGGGTGAAAATATGTGCATCAAAAGAGAGGGAAAATATTGAAGAAAAATGGTCAACTGTGTCATAACAGTGCACAAATAGGCCCATTTTTCCTGTCCTCCCCCATCCTCTAATATTCCTGCAGAAGCTCACAGCCTGGTCAATATCCTATTTGATTGTTGAGATATGGCACCAAGAATTCCCACCTCCTTTTTTATTATTATTCACTGTTATGAACAAAGAAGGAACGAAAATAAATATAAAGCTCAGAGTACAGAAAGAATTTTTGAAGAAAAACCACATCAGTTATGCTGCAATGGAACTATGAACAAAAATATTAGCAGCCTCTGCATGCTATCTCTTGCAAGGTCTGCTAGACAACAAAGAGTATTTCAAATTAACTAAATTGAACTTAAAATGAAGGAAGAAAAAGGGGTATGATAAGTGGTGAAACTCACTCTGTCAATCTTCTCTTATTTTCCTGGAGCTGGTAAGAATGTAGTGCTTTGAAATATCAGTTCTGGAATTCTTGTACAACTTCTTTTCAATTACGGAGGCCTCAGTGAGTAGCAGCTGCTACTGATTTTGTGCAAGATGGTATATAATCATAAAAATCGTAAACATAGGTTTAATAATAAGGTGTGGTCTACTTTGGAATTAAATTCATAAACAAACACAGCAGGAAGGACAAATTATATAAGTTATTATTTTAAAATAGTATAACACTATTGAAAGTTTACTTAAAAGGTTGTATGGACTTGTGTAATGCTTTATATGGGTTTTCTGAAATTTAACTATTAACAGAATTAAGTATAATGGATTTGTAATTATTTTATTATGGGACAATCAGCTACAAATTCAAACTCAAATATTCAAATATGGTTGGTATAAACTATGTTTAGTCACATTTACTGGCGTGTGTTTACATTTCTTCGGTTTACTCCTTTTCTGTGATTTGTGTAATGTACATAGCTCTAAAGGAAATAATAGCTTGTTAAGTATTTATGAGAAAGGGGAAAAATATGTCCCAAATCCTCAAACTCATCTAATTATGGTAAACATTATGACTAAAAAATGATTGGCTGTTCTTTAGTTCTGCTTGAGTCCAATGCACTATTTCAGCTGTGTATCTAATAACTAGAATTTCTCAGGTGTTAATTACTTTGATGGTATTTCCACCACTGAGTTTGGATTTTAAGATCATCTTCACTCTCATGATATATTCACTTCCAACCTTCTTTTCTACTTCAGTACTGTCAGCTTGAAGGAATCTCAGATATTTGTAGTGATAGTCTTCATCTGACTCTTGATCTTATTTCGATAGGACATCGTGATTCCTTCAGTTTTCACTATTTTTCTCCTGTTGTTGGTGAGCATGGCTCATTTGTCTAGTCCAAACTCCAATGCAGTATCTTGGCTATATACTGTATACAGACCATTTTGATTATTCATGTAAAGGAGGTGTGATATCCTGGCAGATGTTTTTGATATTTAACAGCCATATCCTGACGTACTTGTTCCATGTTGTTGATAGAGGAATCAGTGCAGTGAGAAATAATAGTAGTTGACAGTAAGTCTCCTTGAAAGTTTCCTTTTTTGATATTATCCTCTCCCAGTCTGTCACTACTGACCAGCAACTCTGACTTCCATTCTGCCATCAATTGTTGCACAAAGCTTCTGATATTTCTACCGATTCCTGTTATTTCTAGGCATTTGATTATCAAATTATGTGCCAGGGGAGTCATATGGCTTCTTGTAAGAAATCCAAACTACATTCAAGTTGGTTTTCCTTGTCTTGCAATTTTCCAAAATCATCTTGTCACTTAAGAACTGATCTTTTATTTTTCTGCTATTCAGGCAGTTTCCTTTCTGCTCATGTGGAAAGAGTTTTCAACTAGATGCTGTTGAGCTGTAACAGTTATCACACCAGTTAACAATTTGAAAGTTGTGGGTAAGCAGATAATTGGACCATAGTTGCCTGATGCTTCCTCTTTTGTTGGTTATTTCATTATTAGGTAGGTTTTATCGGATGCTAACTAATTTTCAAGTTTCATTTTCTATATCGTTAAATTACTTGACAATACATGAGCATAGAATAGTCACATGTTACAACTAAAATCCATGCAGTTCATCTTTACCTGGAACTGACCAATTATTGATCTTCCTTGGCCTTTTTTCCACTAATTCTGTGTCACAGTGTGGCACAGTGTGACTATTTTGAGACAACCCAGGAGCAAAATACAGTAACAGAGGCTTATATTTCAAATAGTGGTTTATCTACAAGGAATATATACATACACACAGGGGTGGGTTCTAATTTTTTTTACTACCAGTTCTGTGGGCGTGGCTTATTTTGTGGGCATGGCTTGATGGTCATGTGACAATTATTTAGGATTTAGCAGAGGTACTGGTCTACCAGGCTTTTAACTGCTTGCAGAGCTGTACCAATCTACCCATTTATTTTTGCAGGCACTGGTCTACTCATGTATTTTTGCAGGCCCCGGTCTATTTATATATTTTTGCAGGCACTGGTCTACCCATTTATTTTTGCAGGCACCGGTCTACCCATTTATTTTTGCAGGCACATGTCTACTCATTTGTTTTCTTTTAACACTGTAGGACAGCCCTTTGAAGCCCGGTGGCAAGAGTTTAAACAGTTTTTTTTTCCCTGTAGCCATCAGCTGGGACTCAGGAGGCAGCAATAGATTGGGGCTGGGGCCAAATAAAAGGTAAGAATAATGTGGGGGCTGGGGGGCAGGGGGTGGGGGGGAAGAACCGGTTTGGTGACATCATATCATCACTGCTACCGGCTCAAAGGAACCAGGCCGAACGGGGAGGAACCCACCACTGCATACACGTACTAGGCAAAGTCAATCATCAACTATAGCATGGAAGCACACACGGAGAGAGATGCCCTCACAAGGCGTCTCTTATACATATAGCCTCTTAAAGTCGTATCAGTCCAAAAACCTTGCTGACTCATTCCGTGCCTTATATCATTGTAGCAGCTGGTCAGTTCTTAAAGTTCTTCTCCACCTCCTTTATCAAAGTTGTATTTTGGAAAGTTTTCCCATAATTGTGCTTTGTCTTTACCCCAGCATTCCCTTCCTTATCTGAAAACCATTAAGAAGTCTACACTGTTCTTTCTTTGTCAGGGGTTGATTAGAGCCCGTCCATTGATGGATTGGTAGAAACATTTTTGATTAGAGTGAATTGGAGATTCTACTCTAGTGTGCAATTCAAGCTTCATACCTGCTGATCTTCTTGACTATAGCTATTATTTACTGTTTTATTATTTTTGAGTGCTTCCTTCTTTTCCTTTTTTCTAGATGGTATTTTTTGATCAGGTGTTCTTTGGTCCTGTTATTCAGCTTATTTTCTCTCATCTACTCCAGCTTGCTTGAATCTGAACTTAGCATGCTGATCTGATCATCCATCTGATCTTCTATTCTGCTGGGGCACAGTTTGGCTTTTTGCCCTTTGTTGTTGATTTTGCATCCAAGGTATTCAGTTAAACTGCAGTCATGCTGTGCATTAGTTGGTTTGTTTCTTATAGTGAGCAGGTGCTTACATTTGATATGACAGGGTTGGCATCTGTTAATACTTATGCTAGCTGTTTCTTTGGAACAGGCAATAGGCTGCATGCAGGCAACCTTAATCTATTGATTTGTGTGCTCTTCTAGAGAGTCAGTTATTCTTTGCTAAATAACTTCTAAGTTGGAGGGCTTTGTTCTTTCTGAAGAGAAGGATGAATGAAAACAATGCAATAAATATACTGACCTCTTTTGCTTGGTTTGCCTCTACAGTCTCAGCTACTTTTGGCAAGGCTTTGATTTCTTTGCCGAATAGACCTTTTCTGCTTTTGTGAATTTATTTTGTATTAACATAGATTTACTTGCTTCTGTTCTGTTATTACTAGTTCTGGATGGTGTTCTTTCTAGAATTGATGCATTTTTTTCAGAAATCCTTTTCTTGTTGGACTTGATAAGTAATAATGTATCACTACTTCTTTGTTTTCAATCTTTCTATATTTGCAACAGGTGAATAACTTCTCTGCCATTAGTCCTGCAGCTACTGTTGCTGGTTGCTCAATCGACATCCCTGAGTCTCATAACCCATTTGTCACTAGATGTCCATGAATGCCAAGCCTAGCGCAATCCTCGTTTACCTGGATTTCGACCAATCCAGTACAGATTTCTGTAAAATACATCTCACCATATTGGTAATGGAAGACAGTTCTTCTTTTGGTTCCTCTAATACTGAGTCTTGTCTGATATGGTTGAATCTCTGGTATAGCTCTCATCTTCAGAGTCCTTCCAAGTAAACCAGATTAAGAAACAGACACTGTTAGGGATTCCAGTAATGTGCCTTTATTATTGTAAGGTACAGTAACAGATTCTTGAAAGCCTGTCTAATTTTCTGCCTAATCCATTTTACACTGATCAAAATCAGTGTGGGTTAATTTAAGTTTCTTTCTTATATTTCCTTCAATTTTTGTACTGTGAAATTTCTTGTCCTTCCCTCCCTATCATCTCTCTGAATTCTTTTATGCATTCTGGTGATGCATTGTTAATTGTCTGATCATTGTAGGTGTTGTTGTTTTTTTGAAGGAGGGGAGCTAGTCTACCCTTAAATTAACCAGATTAACAGGCCTCAAACCCTGGAAACAGACACTGCCCTTTTTAATATATATCTCAGGAATCAATTACCTAAAATTTTTTTTTAAAAAATAGATCAAGAGTTTGCCAATATTCTAATGCAAACATATTGTAACTGATGACCAAGATGATCAAATGTTCAAGCTACCTCAATTTTCAGCCAAAATCACAAATCATCTCCCTGGGCAACCCTTCTCTATATATTGGGTAAATGTTTTATTATCATTTATTTGAAAATATATTCCCTGTCTTCAAAGATACTAGTGGTTGATTTTATTTTATTGAAGTTATAATTAACCATTTTAAGGCTGATTATTTTAAAAAATCTCTTTAATGTTTCAGTTCAAGAGAATTTCAAATACAAACAGTTTCCATTTATATAGACAGACTAGATTTTGTTTTTATTTTTTAAAAAAATATTTGCCCACTTTATATTAATCTATACCATCCTTAATAATATTTAACATCAACTCAATGAAGAATGCTATGATCAAATGCTATTACAGTTTTTTTTTTGTGAAGAAGCCTCAACATATAAACTACAGCTGTAGAAATAAAGATTTCTTTCACACAAATTTGATTGTGGTTAGCAAAGATTTTCTTTTGAAGAAAATATCAAAGACGCAGTATCACGAAACAGGGCTACTTAGATCCTGCCTGTGCTGAGTCTGCATTCTCAGTTTAGTTGTTAATACTTCAAAATAACCTTAATTATGACCTTCAAACACACACACACACACACACACACACACACACACACACACACACACACACACATTTCTGCAGGAGCTCAATGGTTCACAATGGACAATGAAGGATGCTTCATGTTACCTTCAGAAAAGCCCTATGAGGAAAGTTGTGCTGAAAAGGAGTAATTGCCCCAAAGCTATCTGGTGAATTTCTACAGCTAAAAGTCTTCCCAGGATCTTCCAGTCTGTTTTCAGTAATTAATAGCCTCAACTGCTTTAAAATTCTTATAATTCAAATATCATTATACTACAAAATAACTTTTTATATGAGGAAGGCATATTACATAGCCAATTTGAAAAGAAAAGAGATAATTTTATGAGAAATTATACAAAGTGATAAAATAGAAGAGGAGAGACTAATACAATATCTGGAGAAAGCCAAGTTGCTTAAAATTTCAGAAATGGTTAAGAATAGGCTGGAAGAAAGAATAACAATGGCAGAGTTAATGAACGCAATTAAAAAACAAAAAAGCAATAAAATTCTGGGACTAGATTATTTATTATTTATTTATTTATTAGTTCAATTTATATGCTGCCCTCCTTCGAACACTCAGGGTGGCTTACAATGTACTTATAGCACTAGCCTTCATTCTTTTGTATATACTTGCTTATTAGGGCTTTTGGTCCCCCATAAGCGGTGTTTCTACAAAGTCAGCTTATTGCCCCCACAATCCGGATCCTTAATTTACCTACCTCGGAAGGATGGAAGGCTGAGTCAACCTTGAGCCTGGTGAGATTTGAACTTGCACTAATTGCAGGCAGCTGGCAGCTAAGTGCTACATAATAGCACTTAGTCTGCTGCACCACCAAGGCTCTAATGGTAGATGGTCTACCAGTAGAAATATTTAAAGAATTAGAAGACACCTTGAGTCTGTCAATGTTAGAAGTATAAAATGAAGTGTTAATGGAAGCTAAAATTCCAAACACATGGAAAGTGGCTTATATTACCCTGATCCCCAAAGAAGATTTGGATATAACTCAAATTAAAAACTACAGACCGATTTTGTTACTAAACGCAGACTATAAAATCTTTGCACCAATAATTGTGGAAAGATTAAAAAGCTTTTTAAATCATCCCGATCAGGATGGGTTTTTACTAAAAAGACAAATCAAAAATAATGATAGAATAATCATGGATGTACTAGAATATTACGAAATGCATTATTAAAAACAACTAGCGTTAATATTCCTGGGCGCTCAGAAAGCATTTGACAATATAAATTCGCAATTAATGTTGCAACAATGAAATTTTATGGAATTTGATGGAAAATTTAGGAATACAATTAAAGCAATTTACACTCAACAGAACACAAAAGTATTGATTAATGGAGATGTAACAGAAAGCTTTAGTATACAAAAAGGAACAAGGCAAGGTTGTCCCCTCTCCCCATTATGATTCATTTTAATATTAGAGAAACTACAAACTGATGATGGCCTCAGCATATAAAGAAAACCTTTACAAAATGTTTTACAGGTGGCACTTGCCACCAGCAAGATTGGCCAAAATGTTTAAGAACTCCTCCGCCAATTGTTGGAAATGCGACCAGACTCCAGGATCATACTACCTGGGTGAAAATTCATAAATGGCTAGAAATGATAACTGAGTAACATATTGAGTTCAAACCAGAAATGTGCCTCTTAGGTATATTGTCAGAAAGTTATGACAAAGCAACCATCTACTTAGTGTTACATATTTTGATGGCAGCTAGAATTACATATGCTAAATATTGGAAAAATGTGAACACCCCAGTGGATGATGACATAATTAGGAAAATTTGGGATTGTGCAGAAATGGACAGATTAACTTTAAAAATTAAAGATAAAGAAGATTTGAAATATTACAGGACATGGAATAAATTTTATGAATGGATAGAGACAAGAGGCAGAAATGAGAGGGAAATTTATGAAAGTCAGTACAACAAAATGTATAGAACTATGGATAAAGTATGGAGAAATTTGTAAATAAGCTAATGTAAGTAGAAACTTAGTTGAAGTTTTCTTTTATTTTCTTTTGGGGTTTTTTTGTTGTTGTTGTATTGTTGCAATTACTGTTAACATAGTACAGTTATAGTTATTAGCATGTATGTTATTTATCATTGGTCTCTCTCTGGTTGTACTTTATTTGCATTGTTATCCTGACATGGCACTGTCTTTTCAATAAAATATTTTTTTTTAAAAAAAAATAACTTTATACTACAAATATATCATTTTTGGTGTTACTGCTATTGCTTTGCAATGAAATTCATATAAGTTTTTATAACACTTCATGCAATGGAATACAAGTAAATTTAATAGGTAATTAATAATAGTAGAAGTAGAAGCTATTGTTATTGTTGTTGTTCTTCTTGCCTAGTAATTTCTATGATCTAATGCACAATCATTCACCAAGACCGTAAGTAACTGCTTGGAACTTCTATAAACTTCCAGCCATCTTGTCTTCTACCAGCCTTTTTCCCCATTGCCTTCTATTTTTTCAATCAGAGAATGGTCCATTGTCTTATTTCTGTATTACGTTTCCAAAATATGTCACTTTTAGCTTCATTGTTAGAGTTTCCAGTGAGTTTTCTGACTTTATTTCATCTTCTTGCTGTCCAAGGTACTCAACGATTTTCTATAGCGCCATTTAGGAAAATAATTATAATTAACCATGGTCCCAATTCAGATATAAGTAAGTGCTATGGAAACTAGCGGACCTGAGCAAAGGTTTGTCACTAGGAAATAATTCCAAAGAATTAGCAATGGAGTACTTATGTATATTTTAACTGAAACCTCCATTCCATTCCATACTCCTAAATCCATTAAAGCCACCAATTAAGCTAAAAGTCTCAAGAGACTGTCTTCACAATTCACCATACAGATTGTGTGCCACATGTATAGATGGAAGAGATCAGTGCCTTAAAGTAACAGATTAATTATTAATATATTATTAAATAACAGATTGTTATTTATAAAACTATTAAAGTACTGCTAGGGATAGAGGTATGGTTTGGAAGGACGGTAGTATCTTTTACATCCAAATTACTTCTGTTCAGCATTTGGAAAGTACCTAAGATTTCAAAAGAACTCCTTTCCAATGCAAAACTGCATCCTAAACTTCTGAAAATGCTTCCAACGGTCACAGAAGTGCCTAAAGGTTTTTTTTTTTTTTACAGTTTCCTCAAAGCTAAATAAATAATTGAACAGAATATCCTTTCAATGATTTAAGGGGGTAAGATTTAAGATCAGATCAATCCCCAAAGCTATCTAAAACCCACGTGCGGGTTATCTGCGGCTTTTCAAGTCTTTAAACTCACTCCCATCAATTCTGGCCAACGGGATCAATGACCATCACTGATAAGCCTTGCAGTTTTGGCATCAGACCCGCATCTCCGCACCCCCAAGCCCAATCTTTGGCGTTAAAACAAAGCGAGATATTTTAAGTAGCGGAAACTCGAAAGACATTTTGGTCCACGGAGCTGGGGACGTCTCGCTCTTCGCACCAAGCCCCGCGGAGATCAGACTCCAAAGGGGCCACAAGAGAAAGGACCAAAAGGAAGGGCAAAGAGGGGAGGGTACGGAGTTTCGAGCTGTTTACCTGAATGTCTGGAAGCGGCTAAGAACCTGGGCGCTCGCTCCCTGGAGGTCGAGGAAGAGCTGACTTTGGCTTCGCGAGCCAGAGCTGCCGAGGAATAATGGGCGCTGCCGTTGGCGAAGCGCCGAGCAATGACCCGTTCTGCCCTGAAGGGTTGAGACGAAGCTGCCTGGAAGCTGCTGCTGTCCACCAGAGCTTTGAACATTAAGTCGACCAGCGTTTTCCGATCCCCCGCAGGCCCTTGGAGACCTCTGGCTTTGCTTTGGAAGGCGGCTCCGCTACTGCTTTCCAAGCGGGACATCCGAGCTGAAGTGAGGACTAGAAAGAAGACCAGGGCAGATAGCACGTGGAGACGGCGACATTTCGTAGCCCCGGGCATCTCTCGGTCGCCTGGGAGGAGAAAAGAAGCAATAACCCGGCGGTTAGCTTCTCTCCTTGCCCATCCGGAGAGCGTTCCTCATGATGCGAGGGGACGGAGAGCGGGAGGGGGGGGGGAGGAAGTCAGGCAGAGCGCGTCGGCCGGGTGCGATCTGAAGAAGTCACCCACGGCTACGGGGCAGCACGAGATCAGTAGTAGCAGCGCCTCCTGGTTTGGCTGCTCCCGGAGGGGCAAAAGACACGTGACTCTGCTGGGGCGCGCGCACAAGTGGTCGGTGAGACTACAAGTGTTCGCTTCACCCGGCCCCGGCTGAAGAAATAGTCCCTTGGGGGTGGGGAACGGGACGGAAGGGGCTCGCGAATCGCCAGTCGGGCTGGTGCTTCCTTAGAGCCCTGGGAGCGACCGCGCAGGCGGTTTGGAAAGGGAGGCACTTCTTTGACTGACCAGTCCCCCCAGGACGACCCCGCCCATCGGGCCGCCGCGGCAGCTTTGCTTTTCAAGCTCAGGCGGCTATATAACTTTATATCCAAGACTGTGAGAAAAGGACAATTAGCGAGGCGTCCGCGTACTCAAATCTAAGGGAGTGTGGCGGGAAAGTGCTCCGGGGAAGGAGAGGGAGGTGAATGGCTGCCTGGTATTTTCCAAAGAGTCCCTGAAACTTTGAGGCGCTCGAAAGATTTATTTTCCCGCGGAGACGGAGAAAAGGATCGACAGTTCCTCTTCCTCGCAAGACCAAAAGGATGGTCAGGAGGATCTGACCTACAGATTGCCTCAGGAACACGCAGTTGATTAGATAATATAGTGCGGCTGAAATAATTGGAGGGACTGAGATGATGTTTCTCCCTCTTATGGTAGGATTCTCTTCGGCACTGACAAACTGCCACCTCAGATATACTTCTAGGACCTGAAAACCATTTGCTTTCCCTTCTGTTTTTCAGATCAGTTAATAAAATAACAATACTAATAGTGTTTCCCCTGATAATTTCACAGCCCTTACGGATACCTGTCCCGGTACAACGGCTCACGATCTATTCTTGTTCAATGCTGTGACAACCCCTGTTTGGAATAGCACATAAAAACCATTTCTGTGGGCTGAAGCTCACCGATTCAGTCTTTTAATAGTCTTAAGTAAGTTAATAGCCTTTAGCTCCGGACAAAAGGGAGGTGAAAATCCATTCAGTTAATTCGAATCTTTCCCAAGGAGTTTTCTCTACTTTTAAAGAACGAAGGAAGATGTAGAAATCTCTTCCCTGAGTCCCAGTATTGGAAATGGCGGACAGGTGTGGATTCTCTGGGAACAGACGGAGTTCTCCCGGGAAATTAGCATCCCTAAAATGAAAATGAAATAAATCCCCCATCCCTTTAACCCCGTTAAAGGCTTGCCTAGCAAAACCCTTCTCTGATATAGGACATGGAAAGACAAAACAAAGTGTTACCTGCCCACGTTGCTTCTTGGTGCAGGAATCTTCTTGCCCCACTAAAGATTTGTCAGCCTCCTTGGGAGCCGGCGAGCGGCAACAGCCATAGACCTGGTTTATATACTGTAGTTTCCTCGCTGCCTATCCGTTAGAGTGCTATCGACTTTAGGTGGGTGGCAGACAGGCAAGGAAACTTTCTCTTAATCATTCTTCCTTGGCTCAATGGGGGTCTTTTTTCTTCCCTAACAAACTTCTTCCGTCCTACTTGTCCCCCGAGAAACCAGTTCAGAGCCATCAACTGAGATGACTCTTACCTACTTGTGAAATTAAATTGTCACACAGATTAGGAGATATTTCAGACTCCTTGGTCCAAGTAGCTTTTTTATTTTAGTTTCTTTTCTTTCATTTTTCCCTCCATTTTCTTTCCTTTTTTTTAGCTGGACTTTCTGGGACAGATATAATTGGGAGGGTAGGGACAGAGCTAAAATAAAGTGTCAGGAATACAAAAAAAGTGGCCTCTGCCACCCCCCAAAAAAGATCCCTTTGTGCACACATTCCTCACAGTTGACCTAAGTTTAGAGAAGATAACAATGTGGGTTTAAGTAAAAGAAAAAGGAATAGTCCAATAGTTCAGATTAAGCCTATGCATGCTGACTTTGTTAATAGACAATGGGAGCCTTTGGTTTTTAAGGGTTTCATTTTGTTATATTTATATGTAGAAGGAAAGCAAAATATGTGTGAATAAAAAACAATATGACATTATATATTATACAAAATGAAAACAGGAATAGCTTTTTCATTACATCACTACAATAAAACAGTACTGTAGACTGGAAGTGAGAGTGAGAAAATAATAAGATTCTTCAGAAAAAGAAATATAGGCTACTCTTGAAAAAGTGAGAGGCTATCAGAAAACTCCAGGGTTACAGATCAATAGCCTTGAAGCAATTTGTATAATATGGATATGTCCATGAAGTCATCAGGTGCTGAGCTCAACTCAAAGGTGTCTTTCTTTTTATTGATCCTTTTAAACCAAATCTTGGCATGTCAAATTTGGAAAGTCTCATTTAACAGAGTAAAAATTAGTGATAAGGTTAAGAGCTTTAACACACATACACTTTTTGCTTTCCCCTTAACTATACTGCAAACTGCTCCTGTAAACTTTTTTTTCCATATGTTGTGATTTGTTTACACATAATGTGGGAACACTCTTTGAAAACAACATTCCAGTAAATCTTTAGAAATGTGATAGCTTTTATACACAAAAATATTGGAATAGGTCAGTTTCCTTTCTGTAATTTAGCATCACCCAGCCATAAGTGACTCGATATAAAGTCTGACTTCCTTCTTGAAACATTGGCCTAACAATGCAAAATGACTCCAGATCCTATAAATATATAGTAAGTATCCTGCGCTTCTTCCAATATAATTTTTGTTATTGTGTTATGGGTATGGGTATTTTCCATCACAAATTCTAACAGCAAGGCAAATTTGCTAGCTTGGATCTTGTCTTTTAAGTAAATCTTGCCTCCCAAGGTTGGGTAAATACTCATGCACAAAATGTCCTGCATACATATGTAAAGAGTTCCAAGTATATCAGAATTCTTACATTTTCCAACAATTGGTTGTGTGGGTGTGAGTCTAATCATTCTGACACACAATCAAAAGGGATACTGGACTCTGATCAGCATTGAAGCTTACAAGATCATACCTCTGGAAAAGTAATACAAGGAAGCTCTAAGCCCTTGGTATTAGTCATAGAGTGGTTGACAGGATGGATTACAGAGCACAAGCAATGATGCAGCAGAGACTGGAAGTGAGGTTGAAGAATTCCATTTCTACTGTGTTATGGGTATGATTGATCAAGCAATATCAGTACCCTGCAAAGCCCAATTAGAAATGTCCCTTTCACATAGTACAGACCATCAATACCAGTCTGAGAAACACTGATTAACAAGCTTATATCAAGTTTATCCTAACAATTGCTAGCTAGATGGATTGAATGTTACTAATGAGACTCTAAGCCAGTGATGGCTAACCTTTTTGCCATCGCATGCCAAAAGTGGGGGGAGCTGGGGGTATTGCGCATGTGCCCACACCCATAATTCTATGCGCCCCACCCCTTGCGCATGCGTGCATGACCCCTCCTCATGCTCCCCCTGCTTTGGCACATGATGGCCCGGTGGGCCCAGAAGGCCCAAAAATCAGCTGGCTGGGGCACACATGTGCGCCAGATCTGAGCTTGCGTGCACACCAATATGGCTCCATGTGCCACCTGTGGCACGCGTGCCATAGGTTCGCCATCACGGCTCTAAGCCATCATATACAGGTAAATTGGGACTACGACTCCTCGAATGTATAGTTAATATTTACTTAGGATCACTTCTAATAATTAAAAGTATGTTATCTAAAACAAAACACAGAAAAAGGCAAAACTTGTTAAATCTGAAGTTGAGAAGTAAAATTAATCTTTCTTTGTAAGGAGAAAAGTGAACCCTGCATATGTATGTATTTCAATAAATTCATTCTAAATATTGAAGGCAGTCTATTAGATGCCAGTAAGCTTTAAAATAATGGAATGTTAGGGGGAAAGGCAACTTTTTTTCAACAAAAGGTGATTGTTTTGCAAAATAGCAAAGTACAGTTATGTGTTTAATATTATAGTTATATATGATATTTTGGAGAAAAAGGATACCAACAGCCTACTTTTACTGTGTTGAGATGTAACTTTACTGAATATATTAAATCATCTTTTTATAGCTGGCCTTCCTAGGTGGGTGCTTTCCAGATGAGTTGAAATGACAACTTCCAGAATTAACAAATGCCAAAGTTTATAAACCTGGAGATTTCAAACTGAAAAAAAAAACTAATGTTGTTTTAATCAGATTGTATCAATTTTAAATTATATCCCTGTGATAAACTGGCTGCATCTATTTTTTTGATTCCACAACAGTAGTATATAGAGTTTGCAAACATGTTTGCATTTTTATTTTATCTATTATTAATTTGTCAACCACATTTATACACCACCCATTGCACTATCTAAGTGACTCTGGTGATTTACAAGTAAAAAATGATAAAATCCACATAAAAATCCATACAAAAATAGACAAAGATAAAAAAAAAACTGAGAAAGCCACCCCCAGGATATATCTCACTCTTGGATTCCCATGCAGGTTGGCAGAAAGCCGCAGAGGGGACCAACCTCACCTCAGGCATCAAGATGTTCTACAGGGTGGGCAATAGGAAATTATTGCTCACCCTTAGGCAAAAAGTTAATGGAAGAGCCATTTGTGGCTACTGCCAGATAGAGCCTTTAGATCTCTCAGCCTGGGTCTGTGACTGAAATTTCAACTCATCAATTTTAACTTTTCACAGTTGAATAGAGATTTATCCTATTTATCCTATCCTAGAGATTTATTTTAATCTCTATTTGCCATTTCCTAGGATAAAGAGAGAAACATATTTACTTTGCTGATCGGAATAAAAATATTTGATTTCTTCTCATTTAAAAAAGAAACAAAGTTTGCTCCTATTGCCTGCATAGTTATGTATGTCAAGTCAGTGAAATGGAGACTATACAGTAACTGTTTCATATAGCATCTATTCTAGAACAGTCCCAAAATATTAGATAATGTGAAATTCACAGCCAATCATATAACGAAACTGGTTAAGAAAACTACAGAGTGTAAGCCTCTGATTTATATATATATATATTCCTTAAACATCTCCTAAGAGATTTACAATATGTGTTTCCTATTATAATAACACTTGATCTCTGTTTAGAGCACTTGGACATCTGAATTCTGCTCGTATTTTAAAATTTGACACACAAATGACACCTGGGAAAAGTAGGCTATTTTTCTAATCCGAGGCAACTTGGATGAGTTGAAATTTCAATCTCAGTCCTAGACTGAAGACTCTATTTGGCAGTTTCCACAAAGAGCTTTCCCATTAATCTGCTCAGAAAGAATCATAAGATGAAATTCACAAGTGTGAAGAGAGAGGCACTTAATTCCAACAATTCATGTCACAATTTATTTAATAAAGAACATAGACTCAGTAATCTGAAACTGTAAATGCTGAAAGTAATCAGATGCTGTAAATCATTCAGAAACCGTGACAGAAAACTTAAAACAAAAGCCCCATTGGCTTAGTTATAATATTTATGACCTTCTCTGTTCTATTTTTATGTCCAAAGTGTAGGGCCGATTCATACCAGTTTCCTCTAGACTGCCAGACTGGAATGAAGCCATAACTTTTATTTTGTAACAAGAATCTGAAGTAGGAATGAATATAATTTGTCATTACAAACTCTGCTTGCCTTATTATTAGTTGCAGAGAATCCATACTGCTTCGTATCAGCAAACCATATTGCCATGCCAAACTTCTAATCTCTTATAGGTAATCCAAGACTGTTCTGTCCATTCTATCCCTATTTCTCTGGATTATATTGATAGGCAAAATTCCTTCTCACACTCAAAATTGGCTCCATCCTGTAGAACAATATTCTCCAATAGGCATTTTTCTACTGTGTTTTAGACCTCCAATTTCCAGATTTCCTAATTAGCATGCTGTTTGGGTAATCCTGGGAACTGTAATTCTAACGCATCTGGATATAGTAGATCAGAGATGGCTGCTCTAGAGACAATCTTCAACAACATTTCATTATCTAACCTGTTGCTCAGAATGGTCCCTCAGATAATTTTTCTTCCTCACGGTGTTTGTTATGTTTGTTAGTCAGGACCTGAGACAGCATCATTTAGCATCAGATCCAGTTAAAAATTTGGGGTATTGAAATATGAGCAAAAGAGACTAATATATGCTACTCTAAGTATTTATATAGACTCCAACTCCAAGTGGCCCAGTTCCTTCTTTAAATAATATATAGATAGCCAATGGTGGGTTCCTCCTGGTTCAGCCCGATTCTGCCGAGCCGGTAGCGGTGATGATATGATGTCACTGAACCAGTTCTGAACCCCCCCCCCACGGCCGCCCTTCCCCCCGCATTATTCTTACCTTTTATTTGTAAGAATAATGCCCACAAAATAAGCCACTCCCACAGAACCAGTAGTAAAAATTTTTGGAACCCACCCCTGCAGATAGTCTTCAACTTACAACAGTTCATTTAGTGACCATTCAAAGTTACAATGGCAATGAGAAAAGTTACTTATTCACGTTTATGACTGTTGCAGTATCCCCATGGTCATGTGATCAAAATTTGGATGCTTGGCAATTGATCCATATTTATGATGGTTAGGGGTCCCAGGATCATGTGACAACCTTTAATGACCTTCTGACAAGGAATGTCAATGGGGAAACAGATTCACTTAACAACTGTTACTAAGTTAACAACTGCAGTGATTCATTTAACAACTGTGACAACAAAGTTGTAAAATGGGGCAAAATTCACTTAAAAAATGTCTTGCTTAGCAAAGAAATATTGGGCTCAATTGTGGTCATAAGTTGAGGACTACTTGTACAGGGGAAATTGCCATACAAGAATGTTAAGAAGTTAGTAAAAGAAACATTGTCTTCTAATGCTTATATTGAACCTTCTTGAGTGCTACTCTTATCAATTGCGATTAGCATATCAACATAGGAATTATTTTCTAATTTGAATGGCATATGACACAAACACCTGCTTTCAAAACTGAAAAAGATAGCATTCAATGCTACATCACTTGCAGGTACTGATGTACAGTTTTGAAAAGGAAGATGTGTTTCTCATGTATGGTTACTAATAGATTCAAGTTCTAGTACATGGACTAAAAGATGATACAATTGACTTATTATTATCATAAACAGATCTGATTGGTACTACAGTGAGATTCTGACAATGGTATAAAGATGGGTAGATTTAAGTGCTAAATAATGTTTTATCCAATAATTACTGGGAAAACAGATGTAGCACAGAATATATTTTCAGAATAAATACATTTATTTTATTTATTTATTTTGTCAAGCATGTATAAGATAACAGATATAAGTATAAACATGATTATGAATACAAAAAATGGGGACAAATAAATGGGGACAGTAGGACAGAGAAGGTAGGAACATTGGTGTTCTTATGCATGCCCCTTACAGACCTGTTAGGAATGGGGTGAGGTCAACAGTAGACAGTCTAAGGTTAAAGTTATGGGGGTTTGGGGATGAAACCACAGTCAGGTAGTGCGTTCCGGGCATTGACCACTCTGTTGCTGAAGTCATATTTTCTGCAATCGAGTTTGGAGCCGTTTACCTTGAGTTTGTATTTATTGTGTGCTCATGTATTATTGCGATTGAAGCTGAAGTTATCATTGACAGGTAGGATGTTGTAACAGATAATTTTGTGTACTATGCTTAGGTCAGACTGAAGGCAACATAATTCTAAGTTGTCTAAGCCAAAAATTTCAAGCCAGGTGGCATAAGGGGTTCTGTTGTGAGCAGAGGAGTGGAGTACTCTTCTCGTGAAATACCTCTGGACTTACTCAATTGTATTAATGTCCGATATATAGTGCAGATTCCAGGCAGATGAGCTATACTTGAGAATTGGTCTAGAAAAGGTTTTGTATGCCCTAGTTTTTAATACAATATTACCGGAGAAGAAGCTTCGCAAGATTAGGTAAATAACTTTTAATGTCTTTTTGGCAATGCTGATCCAGTGAGCTCTGGCACTTAGATCATTAGAGATAAGTACTCCAAGCTCCTTGACAGAGTGAGGTTGTATCCGCCCAGCTTGTATTTGGGGTTCTGATTTTTTTCCCCCAATTTAATTAATTTTAATTTAATTAATTCAATTTATATGCCGCCTTTCTCCGAAGACTCAGGGCGGCTGAGTAATGTGTAAGACAGAGCATTTGTTGGTTGAGATTTGGAGCTGCCAATTGTTTGACCATTCTGATATATAGCCAAGGTCTCTTTGTAGGGCAGCAGCATTGTCAGTGGTGTTGAAACATCCAGAGCAGTCGTCACCTGCTACAGAATATGATGGTAATGTCAAGGCACAATCATAGCCAGCCAAGGAACCAACCCCTGAAATAGTTAGCTCACTGTAAAATCACTCCCAGTTCTAATATGTGTTTAGTCAGAAATAAGCTTTTCTCCATTTTGTTCAAGCTTTATATATTTATTTGTTTATATTCATGGCTTCCAATGTACAATCAGGAACTCTTAGTGGCAAACAAAAATAAAAGCATAATACAATTATTAAAAACATTTAAAAGAAAAGCAGCATTAAGCCCTCAATAAAAGTCACATCCATAAATCAACCACACCATGCCAGCTTCATCAAAATCCTAGTCCCAGTGCTTGGAGGAGAGCTGATCACGGCCATCAGTATCTCCTGGGAAGCTGTTCTATAAGGCAGTGCCATGACAAGGAAGGCCTTACCAGGCAACGCTGTTTAACTGAGGCAACTCAGAGTAGGTCCACCTTTCTAGATTCAGTAAATCAGGAAACCATTTTGAATAGGCAGTCCCCATAATATGAATTTCTCCCAGTAACATTTTTCCATTCCTTTGTCCTTCGCTTATATCTAAGACTTCTTAAAGAAATCCTTAGTTATTCCTAAGCTTTACAGTAGTATTTACTCTCATCTTGCAATGGAAAGGGAATAGATATCATGCAACACATTCACTGACCATTTGGTTGTTGACACATTCAGGTATGGAGATCTGCCCTGCAGATCTCCACAGAAGCTGTGGGTTTCTATGGATATACTCCCTCCCTCTTATCACTGCTCTTTGTGGACATTTTGGCTTGAGTTCTAGGAAGGGTGGATGCTTGTTCTTTCTGGGCCACAAACATAGTGCCTGACCAATACAAAGGTTTCTTATATAGAGAAGTTAAGTGTTTAATGAAAGAACATTAATAACGCACTGCATAAATGGATGACTTAAACTAGGAAAAAAGGATTTTTACCAGCTGAAGTTTTCATGGATTATAGATTTTCTGTTTTTGCAAACAAGAGGTTTTGGTGTGGTTGTTCTTTTTTTTTTTTTAGCCATTTTATTTCCATTATCTCTGAGGACTTGACAAGAGAGCTACAATTATCACCCTGACTGGACAATATTCCAAGAATGAATCTCATGATGCAGCTACAGTTCTGATGGCTGCTTCTGTAATGCAGCATGTTTATTTATATCTCACTATTTTGCCACTCTGTTCTGGCTTCATCGTTATATGGGTGATATTTCTTTTTATCACCAACGAGTAAATCACTATCATGTAATTTCAAAAATTCCTTCTAACATGCATGTTCACCATGGCCTTCTCTTGTCTATTTTCAGATTCTGCTAGCCATGAGAATTGAATGTCCTTTCTAGGTTTCATAGGTTGCTTTTGCAAAAGAGCACTACAACTCTGTTCAGAAATAGCTCGATAGCTTCACTACCAAAGTATAGTAATAGGTGACGATGACAGGTGAAGATGAGGGGCTGTGCTAAGCTGGAGCATGGCAAGTCTTCTTTCCCATTTCTCTTCCTTAGTAGTTGCTACATGTTAGCAAAACAACTTAACAGGTGGCTAAAATATTCTAAACATCTGCTTAAACTTGCCATATCCCATTTTAGGAAGAGTGAATGGTGGATTATCAGACCTTATCTGTCTCTCCAGATAAAAATATTGAAAATTGCTGTAACTTATTATTTTCAGAACATGGTATTGTTTGTTTATGTAAATGTGCTCCAAAGGATTGTAGGTTGTTTTATTTTATTCCTTTTTTATACTATGCTTTATTTCTTTCTTATTGTTGTTGTCATGTTTTTTTTCAGTTGTTTTTTAATTGAATATATAAATTGTAAGATATATTATATTGATGTTAATAAAATGTCCAAAGCTGATTTATGAGCAAATTATTGATCAAGGCATTTTTAAATTAATACTATTAAAAAGAAAATTCTTGGGTCTGGAAATTGCTAATATTTAGATCATGATATTTTAACCCAATACTTTTCTGCGATGTTGCAGTGAGAACTCCTTATGAGCCCAAACCTGTATGGCAAAATATAGAGTTGTCATTCCTAATTTTAAATTTTTTTTTACATACATTGGATTGTCCAGTTAATTCTCTTTCAATAATTTAATATGTTAAGATGTATTATAATACACATTCAGTTACTAATAATAGAATCTACTTAATTCAATATCGCAATTTATATGAATTTATATGCTCTCAAAATTATTTGCTTCAACATTCTGTTTGTTGCAACTGTAGTCAAAACAATAAATGAATATATTGATCATTATATACATACATTCATGCTAGTGGTGGGTTCCTCCAAGTTCATCCCAGTTCTCTCAAGCCAGTAGCTGTGACGATATGACGTCAAATAAATGGGTAAACCAGTGCCTGCAAAAAATAAATGGGTAGATCGATACAGCTCTGCAAGCAGTTAAAAGCCTGGTAGACCAGTACCTCTGCTAAATCCTAAATAATTGTTACATGACCATCAAGCCACGCCCACAAAATAAGCCACGCCCACAGAACTGGTAGTAAAAAAAATTTAGAACCCACCCCTGATTCATGCATATGCAATGATATATCTTTATAACTTGAAAAACGTATTTGACAAAAGCTAATACTTAAGGAGCCAGATGTTTAAAAGTAATGACTTTGAAACTAAAGAATTTCAACTTTTATTCAACTTTTCATTTTTTTTAATTTTTCTTTCTAATTTAGTTCTGTTCAAAGGAAGAGTTTGGTTGTAACATTTACCTTTTCTATAAATCCTGTCTATATGGGACTGCATGAAATAGAGAATGGGAGAGGTAAACAAAAATTTATAGGCAACAGCAATAGAACATATTCTAAGGGGAAAAACACATTCACATATTACTGTTATATAAAACAATAATAGCTTCCATATTGCTGTGGAAAATGCATCCATGTCTGAGTTGTTAATTATGAAACAATTGTGCCATGACTGTACTGTGGGATTATGAAATTCTATTAATTCAACATGGTTGAAGGGAAAGTATGTTTTTTCCATTTGTATAAAGTAAAAAAAAATTAAGAATAGAAGTCCCGCTGAACTTCCTTACGTGTTTCACACTTTCTCCTTCTGTTTGCATTTAACCAGGACTATACACAGATAGCATTAAATACGTTCTTGAATAATCAATTCAAAATTAAAATATAATTTTCTGTATAGCTGTTCACACATTCTCTGGCACACGTGGAAAACTCAGAACACTCTTCTAATGGGGCACTTCAAAGGCAAGAAGTGCTTTGATCCAGGATCACCGCTTCAAAGGAATGTAATGATCTGAAGTTTTCTTCAACTGAAGTGCTTCCAAAGCTATGCACAAAAGTAAGTGCAAAATATATTTATCTTGAATGGTTTTGACATTGGGTACAATTAATATAATTATGATTTTAATAAGTTATATATTCTTTATTTTAGATACAGCATGCTGTTTAATATGTGATATTTTCACTGTGAGAAATAATACCTTCAACTATAATTCACATTCTATTTTCTTTTTGCTACAGCAAGAAGCTGAGAAATCCTTCATAGCACACAAGTTTCCCTATTTCAGAACCCTGCATATTCCTTATGTTCTACCAGGCCTAATTAAGGATGCAGGAAATTTTGGAAATAATTGTCTGGGTTTAATTCTTGCATTTCTCCTACATTTACATCAAAATTTTACCCCTTTAACAAAGCCTAAAGAAGATGTTTGGAAAGTATAAGGAGAAAAATTGTTTTATGATTCTTAACTTATACTGATATTTCTTCCAGACACGCAATAAAGCATTCCTCAATATGTGACTCTTAAATGTTCTATCCACCTTATTGTCATACACTAAGTAAGCATGCCAACCATATACCAGATCATATCCTTCAATATTCAAAATCCTTCCATTTGTTAAATTAATCCAATCACTAATTGCTGATAAGACAGCTGCTTCATAATATAGCTTTAAATTGGGCATTTTCAAACTCCCTCTTTCTCGTGTGTCCTGCAGTATTTTTAATTTTACCCTTGGTTTCTTCGCTACCCAGACAAACTTATTAATACCTTTCTGCCATTCTTCCAAATTAGCATCCTTTTTAAGTATTGGTATCATTTGAAAAAGAAATAAAAACTTAGGTAAAACATTCATTTTTACTACTGCTATTCTACCTAGCAAAGAAAATTGTAATTTTTTCCATTGGAAAGAAATGGATAAATGTAATTTATCCATTTCTGCCTATATTTTATGCCATAACAACTCGTAGTTATACTTATATAATTTCCCATTGGAAGTTGCAATAAAAACATCTAGATACTTTACCTTTTTAACTATTTCACATCCCGTTACTCTTTGTAGTTCTTCTTTTTGATTTATTATCATGTTTTTAGCTATCATCTTTCTTTTTCCAATATTTATTTTAAACCCAGATACTTGACCATATTGTTTGATTATCTCCATCAGACCCATAGCTGATTTCATTGGCTGAGTTAAGGTTACAACCAAATCACTACTTTCAGTAAAAACTGCCAATCCACTCAATCAAAAGCTTTTTCAGCATCCAAGAATATAAGTACCCCAGGGATTTGGTTGTTCCTTTCCAAATACTCCAATATATTAACAATTTGTCTTACATTATTTTTCATTTGTCTGCCTTGTATAAAGCAGATTGATTACTATGGATCATTTGTTGCATTACTGACATTAACCTATTTGCCAGTATCTTGGCAAAAATCTTATAATCTGTGTTCAATAATGATATAGGTCTATAATTCTTTGGATGTGTCAAATCTTGATCTTCTTTTGGAATTAAAGAAATAAAGGCTGTTCTCCATAACGGTGGTACCCCTCCTCCCAGTTGTATTCTATTAAATAATTCCTTAAGAGGTGCAACCATTTCCAATTGTAAATATTTATAAT
Organism: Masticophis lateralis; assembly: GCA_030761175.1. NCBI lineage: Eukaryota > Metazoa > Chordata > Lepidosauria > Squamata > Colubridae > Masticophis > Masticophis lateralis. Next base: position 42,967,999 of record JAUDYJ010000003.1, on the reverse strand, counting down.
GCACAGCCGTCAATCCATTTGTATCAGGAGCCTTACCAACTTTTAACTGTTTAATTGCCAGGAGGATCTCCTCATCTGCTATTGGTTGATTCAACCGTTCTCTTTGTTCCTCTGTGGCTACAGGGATGTTCTGCTTATCCAAATATCTGTCTATATCTACACCTTGTATTTTATCTTTAGTATACAATCTTGTATAAAATTCTAAAAAGGCCTTTTTAATCATATTCTGTTGATAAATCTCTTTGCCTTTATAATCTATTTTCTCTATGGTACGAGATTTTTGTTTTTTCCTCAACATACATGCCAACCATCTACTTGGTTTATTTGCATTACAGAATGTATTGTGTTTAGCATATTGTAAATTAGTTGCCACTTGGTCTGACATCAACATATTGAACTGCACTCGTAATAAGTTAATTGCTTCTTTAGTTTTCTTATCCTCTGGATGATATATTAACACCTGTTCTTTTCTCTTTATCTCTTCTTCTAATTCCATCTTTTTTTCCCTCTGTCTATGTCTATATGCATTATTCATATTTATCAAGACACCTCTCATATATGCTTTGCTAGCATCCCATATCATATCCATAGATGTTCCCTTATGCATATTTAAAACAAAAAATTCCTTTATTAATTTTTTGCACTCTGTTACATTTTCTCATATCTAAAAAGATTTTCATTTAAATGCCAAGATCTCCTAAACTTTTCTCCATACTCCAATTCTACCCAGACCGGACTATGGTCCATTAAAGTTCTGGGACAAATCTTTGTCTTCTTCACCCTGAAAAAAAAATCATTTGTAATTAGTATAAAGTCGATTCTCAAGAAGGATTAATGTCTATCTGAAAAAAATGTAAAATCTTGTTCTTTTATAGTTCTGTTCACACCAGATATCTCTCAGCTCCATATCCTCCATCATATCGAAAAAGAATATGAAAAAGGATTTGGGCAATCTCGCTCTCATTTTAGTAGTTTGCAAAAGTTTTTTCTTGTTCAGTTTGGAATCCAATACTCCATTCCAATTACCCAACAAGATACATGAATTATAATTATTATAATTGTAATAATTTTGTATGTATCAACTTGTAAAACTTTTCTTGTTGTTGATTAGGTGCATATATCCCCATTAAAAGTGTTTTCTTTCCTTCAATTAACAACTCAATTGCTAAGTATCTTCCTTGTTGATCTGCTTCAATTAATTTAGCCATCAAGTCTTTCCTCAAATACATCACTATTCCATTCTTCTTCTCTGGGGCAGACTCTGCAAAATGTATTCCCAATTTCGTATTCATCAAATATTTTTTGGTCATTTATCCTAATGTGTGTTTCTTGCAAGCAAATTATATCATTTCTAAATTGTTTCAAATAATGAAATATTTTCTTCCTTTTCTGCGGTGAATTTAAACCGTTGACATTCCAGGTTAAAAACCTAGACATCTTTAGGCTCCCCAAGCTTTTCGAGAACCGATTGGAAATCCTCTTGGGACTTCTTCTTCGGTCTCGCTCCTCCCACAGCTTCTGTGCTTATATTTGTACTTTCTTGTATTAGTGTCTGAGTTTCCTGCATCTTCATTTCTTGTTCCTTACGCTTGGTTACTGCTCTAGTTTGTCTTTGTTCTTTAACATCCTCTATTTTTTCAGATATCTCCCATGCTTGTACAGCACCTGAAAGTTGCAATAACTCTTCTTGAATACTCATAGCACTGCCTTGGGCTTGTGTTTGCATACTTTCCTTCTTCCCCTCTGCTGCTTCTCTTCCCTTTTTGGCTCCTGAGAATGGTGGGTATCCAGCCTTTAGTATATTGGCATAAAAATCTCTTGCCTTCCAAATTGTATTAAGACGATACTGTTCTCCTGCAAAATTCACCACTAGTCCAACCGGAACCTCCCACCTGTATTGTATCTGGCGATTTCTGAGCTCATCTGCCAGGGAGGCATAGTCTTTCTTGGATTTCAACATTTTAGGAGGAATTTCTTTGAATTCTGCCACCTCCTGTCCTGCCACTTGTAATTTGTTTTTATAAGAGGCTTGTAAAATCTTATTTCTGATCCTTCTAGTAACAAAGTAAATTACAATATCTCCTGGTAATTGTCTTTGTCTAGCTATCCATGAGTTAACGCGATAGATCTTATCAATTTGCCATTCATATTCCCCTCTAGTATCTCCTGTAAACTGTGCCAGGGCTTCCACAAAAAATGTCTTTCAAATTTTCTTGAGAATTTTCTTTCAAGCTTCTCATTCTCACAGCAAATTCCATCGCCCTCTACTGTGTCATCATTATATCTGCTTCTGTCTTTTCAATCTTGGTTTGTGCCTCTTCCACTTTACTATCCAGATTCTCATTGGCTTGGTTAACTTCTTTAACTTTGTCTTCTAAGTAATTAACATGCCTTACCAGTCCCTGGAGTGCATCAACAATATCCTCCCTTATTTGCTTATTTCAAGTTTTAATTATGTCCTTAATTTCTGCCATTTCCTCTGAAACCTCTTTGAATGCAAATGTAATTTCTTCTTTAACTCCTTCTTTAATTTTCCCCTGCATTTCTTTTAAGGCTTCCTGAAGCATTTCAGGTGTTAGTATTTGCATTTGTGATTGTGTTTGAGCTTGCATGTCTGCTGGGGCCAATAAAGATTGCAGCCTGGTTGTCTGGGCGGGAGAGCTTCTCGCACTCCCAGCAGATTTAGTCACCCCAGGTTTTGTCTGCTTTGAAGCCATTTTAATTTACACAGTCTCAGAACCAACTCAGTAAGCCAGAAATCCAAAAACAGAAAAATGCTTTAAATTCTCATCTTTAAACTTTAAGTAAGTCTTATTCTTGAATCCCAAAGTCTTAAAAATGTGAATAGATCCAAAAGTATTAAGTGAGGCTGATAGCTTTAACAAGTTAACAAGCACTTTCTTCTTTAACTTTCACTTTCGTCTCTCAGTCTTAACAAGCCAGTGCCATCTTTTTTCTTCTTCAACTTTCCCCACTCTTAGAGACTCGAAAAGAAGTAGTGGTCTAATGGAATTAAAGTAGAATATTTGCAATTATGTGATCTCCTGTATTTGTTCTGCCTGCTCCACAAATCACTTCTGTTACAAATTGCTTACAGGGATGGTTGCAGCGTTTTGTTCTGCCTTAAACCAGACGCGTCCCGGCTTCAGAGCTGTACCAGGCTTCTGGGGAGCTCTCACCCTTCTAGCCCAGAAATGTTTCTAGGGCTCTTGGGGAGCTTTACCCTATGCCTGGCTGGTCTCTTCCCCCTCTTCTCCCGGGGTGGAAGGTTTTTCACCGCTAGACATTTTTTGCTGTTCTAGCGGCTAACGAAGTCGCGGGGCTAGCGCTCCTCAAAGGACCGTCCGCAACGCCCGCGGAGCCACCAGATGATTCTTGTAAGTATATAAATATTTTGATAAAACCTACTACTTCATATTATTAGAAATAATTCAGAAAAATAAAATCTTTTAGAAGGCAGAACAATGAATTCTTCCCCCTTTATCAGCTTACTTTCTACATACAAGAATTATTACTGGGTATTACGAGATTATACTACCAAGAAATAACTTCTGTATTTTTATCTGAAAATAATTTTGCATGGGGTTGTTAGGATTATTGTGAATTAACTTAATAAGGGAATCCTAACCATAACAAACATCAGAGAAAAATCTGGTATGTTAACATGGAAATATCAGAAGTCAGCAAAATAGAGTTCAGGTTAAACAGAATTAATCAAAATAACACAGACATATTGTGTGCGCCTGAATATGATTATTATTTCTTTGCCTTTTTAAGGAGTCAGACTGTGTAAACTTATTCCATTGTTCTTGTCTGTGAGTACCGTATTTTTCGGAGTATAAGACGCACCTACCTTTTTTGGTTTTTTTTATAAAAAGTTTTTTTTTATTTTTTAGACAAACACACATACAAACATACAATGTATTTTCTTTGAACAGAGTATTTGGCCGGTTCACAAATTTAAACAGTGTTTAGTCATTTCAATTAAATTTACAATTTCTATATTTCCTTTTTTCCATATTTATTCCTCATCTATTTTTTTAAAAAACTAATATTACCTTTCATCCTCATCTCTAATCTTAATCAAATTCAATTTTCCCTTCTATTCTATATTTTACCCCTTCCCATTGTCATCTATTTTTATATCCATCCTCACATTGATTAATTATGTAATATTACAATTGTTTAATACAAATTCAACATTTTAATATAAATCTATTAGTTATATAACTATTTTTTGTATATTAGTCAATATGAACATGACTATTCCAATTATTTCCATGCAATCCAATTTCTTACAAATTAATTAATTATATTTACCAATAATAATAAATCAAATAATTTTCCCTATATTCCTCCAAACCACAACTTAACCATTTCTGCTTTCAACACAATATACAATTAATAGTATTTCAATTATTACAATTCCCTAGTTAAATAGAGTTTTCCCCTTATGCTACTCATTTTCACACCTTAAACTCTCCCAATAACCCAAATAGTTTTGCTCATATAATCCTCCAAATCACAACTTAATCATTTCTACTTTCATCACAATATATAATTAAAAATATTTCAATCGTTACAATTTCCGTAATTAAATTTAAAAATGTTCTAGCTGTTATCCAAGCTACAACTGAATCCTTTTTACTTTCACCACCATGTATCATTAAAGGTATTTCAATTGTTACAGTTTATACTTATTGATATTTCTAAAAAAAATAAAAAAATAAAAACTTATCATTGTCTAGATTTCAAAAATACAAAGACAAATATTCCAATTATTATTCATTTCATTTTTACAATCATGATTTCCCATTTATTTCTTACTACTATTCATATTTCAATTCTAAATATGTATAACATTTTTCTCTTTCATTTCTTTTTCTTTTTATCCCTTCCCATTTTTATTTTTGCCTTTTTTTCTCTCCTTTTTTCTTTTGTGTTTTAAAATCTTGAACTCTCCTCTTTTGCCCCAAATTTCCCATTGTTTGCACCTATCTTTTTTGGTGAGGAAAAAGAAGAAAAAGAAATCTCCCTCTGCCTCTGCCTAATTTTGCCACTTGCAGCAAACAACAAACAGCCTGCTTTACTTTCAGTTTCATTATCAGCATAGCTTGATTAGCAGAAGGGAGAAAAATCTGCTCCAGCAAATTACCTCTTTGCAGCAAGCAGCAGACCCCTGCACAAAACAGCTGACAGCAAATCAGCTGAGACTCGGGAGGCCGATCTAATCAACTTGTGCTAATTAGACTGTGCTGAAGCTTAAAGGTGCTGTTTTTTCTTGGTGTTTGCTTGCAAGGAGGTAACTGCTGCGAGGCACAGGCCAAAGGGTGGGGGCCAGTGAGTGAGCGGTGCTACATTCGGTATATAAGGCACACCTAAATTTTCATCCCCTTTTAGGGTGTGGGGAAGGTGCTTCTTATACTCCAAAAACTACAGTAGTTTCTGCAGCAATTTAGTTGAACAGAGAAATTTAAAAAGGGGAAATGATGGATATACAGCACTTTCTAAGTATAAGCAGCTTATATACACAGAAAAGCTACTCATCTTTACTGTAGCATGCATGAAACTTTAAATATTAACTCACAAGATATTTCATTTTCAGTTAGTTTCTTCCTCAAATCTTTCATGCTAATGTTTGTCTCAAAATTGCTTCCTTGATGAAACATGTCTGAAAGATTCAATATTTAATGCTTCTAAAGAAAGAAATGCATGTTAGATAATTCAGAGAAGACAAATTATGTTTATCAGAAGAATAAGCAGTATTCTCTAAGTTGTCAAGGACTATCCATTCTGATTATATAGAGATACACATGAAAATGCTAATCGTTCTACTTTTTTTTCAGGGATCATTGTTAGGATTATGACACAAGTGTGGCAAGAATACTCTGTAAAACGAAATAAGATTCTGTCTGGATAAATGACAGGTTGTAAAACTATGCATTGACTAAGAAACTAATGCAATATTTTGTTTTTCGTCTACCAACAGATGGCAGTGATCCTCTAGTTTGATACAAGTTCAACAACACTCAGGTATGTTTATGTGATCCACTGTATAATAACAGTGGTAATATGATGCAGTCAGGCTCTATGATCTTTACAGGACCCCAGATCATGAAGGAGCATTTCAGAGCTGCTTTGTAGTTTTAAAAAGTGAGTTGTTTATTTAACTGTGAGTGCAGTTGATAGAAATTAAATGTAGCTAATGACAAGGTATAATGAGAAAGAAAGAAACCAAGGAACAACTGTTGCTGTCAATGTAAAAGCAATACTGGGGTTAAAATACAAAGTAGAAAAGTCCCTACCAAATCCTAGTCTACTGATACTGAGTTCAACATAAAATTTTTTAAAAGTAATAAAATAAAATCTAAGAATGAATAAAAAGAAAAGCAAAAAGCAAGATAGGGAAGGAAAAATGATTTTAACAAGCAGTTTTGTGAGTCCTTGAAAAATATTTCATTTAATATATTATTCTGAAAGTTGGATATGATTGAGGAAAACTACAGGGTAAGAGTGAAGAAACCAGAAAGATGAAAAAAATAGATATTATAGTTAAAAAGAAATCTTCTCTGAAGAATGCTGTTTCTTTGATTCACCACAGAGATGCAAAGGTAATAAACCCCAACAATATTGAGAAAATAAGTCCTTTAAAAATATAATTGGGAGGCCTTGCCTGTGGTCACTTATACCCAAGTCACCTCCTGACTGAATCCCTGCAATGTACTCCTGCAATGTATTCCTGGACTGCATTTAAAGGTCATCTTGAAACTTTAGCTGGACTGGATTGCAGTGGCACAATCAGTTAATAGCACAGCTTGGGATACCCACATGATGCTCCTACTCTGTAAGCTGCACTGGCTTCAATTGAATTCTGGATGCAGTTCAAGGTGCTGGCATAGCACATGGCATAGGATCAGATAATTTGCATAACTATCTCTCCCCCCACCCCAAGAATATTTGCCCATCCATGTTTTTTTTTTTAAACAATAAAGTTCTTTTAAAAAACATAAAATGTAAGACAAACTAATAAAGGGTTAAATAAATCGAAAGAATAAAGAAAAAAAGTGAAGAAAAAGAAAACCAAAAGAAATAGAAAGAAGCAACTTCTGATTTCTTTTGCAATGATCACAAATAAAATTACAATATTGTTTCTTATTCTTTTTTATTACAAAAAGATCATTTTCCTATCATCCAATTTTTTTTCTAATCATTAAAACCATTAAAACTCTCTCTCTCTCTGTGTAGGTATATATTGACAGTTGTCAGTAATGAAAAGGACAAGGGGTGACATGATAGCAGTGTTCCAATATCTCAGGGGCTGCCAGAAAGAAGAGGGAGTCAAGCTATTCTCCAAAGCACCTGACTGTAGGACAAGAAGCAATGGGTGGAAACTAATTAAGGAAAGAAGCAATCTAGAATTAAGGAGAAATTTCCTGACGGTTAGAACAATTAATCAGTGGAACAACTTCCTTCCAGAAGGTGTGAATGCTGCAACACTGGAAGTTTTTAAGAAGATATTGGATAACCATTTGTCTGAAGTGGTGTAAGGTTTCCTGCCTAAGCAGAGGGTTGGACTAGAAGACCTCCAAGGTCCCTTCCAACTCAGTTATTCTAGGTTTTTTTTCTGTTCTGTTTTTTTCTGTATGTTACAGACTTCATGTGCTAATATAAAAAAAAAGTGGAGCTCTGTATTAATCATTTGCTGCCTAAATACAGGTAATTCTTGACTTACGACCACAACTGAGCCCAAAATTTCTGTTTCTAAGTGAGACAGTAGTTAAATGAATTTTGCACATTTTATAATCTTTTTGCCACAGTTGTTAAATGAATCACTTCAGTTGTTAAGACACTAATGTAGTTGTTAAGTAAATCTGGATTTCCCATTGATTTTGCTTGTCAGAAGGACAAAGAGAGGGAGAGAGAGAGATTTATCTACTTAGCAGTATTGCTTTCTGTTAAGACACATTTTGAGGATGCTGGAACATAAATCATATAGAAACAATTCTAATAAAATGAATGGAAGGTCACAATTTGAGACAAAATTTTCTAAAAATTTTCTTTTAAACCCCAAAATAAGGGCTTGGGGATCGGGGTCTTATTATTATGGGCTGGAAGAGGTGGCAAGTGTGGGACCAGATGTTTCATCATTCCTGCCACCTCCCCTTTCTATTCTTCATGCCGGCCGAGTGGTTGGCTGCCACTGCCCTGATGTGTCCCACCGCTGCCACTGCCTTGTGGAGCAGGACTCTGCAAGGCTTGTTGTGCCACTGCACGCACAAACTGCAGCACCGCCACAAGCTTCATCATACAGGCACAGCTGGTGTCCTGCTGATCACAGCTGCACTGGTATGTGAAACCTTGTGGCAGTGCTGCCATTCATGTTTGCAAAGGCACAAGCCTTGCAGAGTCATGCTCATGCAGCAGCAGCGGCGCAATGAGACTCACAAAGACTCATTTCTGACAGGTGGGGTGGGGGAGAAGCAAGACTCATGGAGCTAGACATGGGTCCCCTTGCCATCTCTTCTTCCTCCCCTCCCTGGGCGTGGCAAGGATTCTGCCCCTTGCTCAGCCACCTGCCCCCTTTAGGGATGCAATTTGGGGTGGCTATGGGGGAGATGAGAAGCGGGATGCACATCTTACCTTTCCAGCTCCATGAAATTCCTTGCTGTTGTGTCCAGGGAAATACATTGTAAAAAAAAACCCCTTCTCGCGAGTTCAATCAAACTTCTCGAACTTGCAAGAAGTTTTTTTTTTTTTTTTACAATGTGTTTCTTTGGACACAATGGCGAGGAACATGACAGAACTGGAAAGGTAAGATGCGCATCCCGCTTCTCATCTCCCCCACTTGCCACTTGTTCATGGATGCATTTTACCAGTCTTCTGCCTGTTTGTCCTACATAGTGGTTGTTGCAGTCATTACATAATCTACTTTTAATACACTGCTCATTAAAATTGTCATTTTTAATATTATGGGATGTTTAGCAAGCTGTGCGTCTTTCTGATGTAAATGGGCAGGATGATTGCTTCCACCCAACCAACTTTTCTTTTGTATTTCTTTCTGCTTGTAATGAAGCTTGTAATCTGGACAGAAACTGGGAATTATCTGCATTCCCTGGCTGCCTCATTACTGGAGCAGACTGGCAATTATTTCTAGAAGACAAAACAGGTGATGTTGCCCTGTTGTAATCCTTAGTCACCTTCAAAGTATCCTCAGGACATGTTTTTCTATTTCATTTCCTAAGTATAATTTATTGCCGCGGTGGTGGTTGATACCCCCATTATGGTCATGGGGGATTTTAACTTGCCATCAGTCGGTGAGACATCTGAGATGGCTTGGGAGTTCATGACTTCCATGACGGCTATGGACCTGACCCAGTTAATTCATGGCCCTACTCATGTGGGGGGAAACATGCTGGACCTGGTTTTTGTCTCTGGACAATGGCTGAGTGATCTTGAGATAGGGGATATAGTGATTGAACCCTTATCATGATCAGATCACTCTCTCCTTCGCTTAGACCTTCGAACCGCTGCACCTCGCAGGGAGGCGGAACTGGTGAGGTGGTTCCACCCCAGGTTCCTAATGGATCCTGATAGGTTCCAGACGGAGCTTGGGCCATTTCCTGAGTCTCTGGCACACGGCTCGGCCAAAGACTTGGTGGCCGCCTGGGATGAAGCGGCTGCCGGGGCTTTGAACCGGGTCGTGACTTTGCGGCCTCTGACCTGGTGCCGATCTCACCTGGCTCCTTGGTATACTGAGAAGCTGAGGGAGATGAAGTGCCACAAAAGACGCCTAGAGAGCAGTTGGAGGGCTAGTTGTTCTGAATCCGACTGGACACTGGTAAGAGCTCATATTAAGAATTACCTAGTGGCGATAAAAGCAGAGAAACGCTCTTATTGTGTCATCAGATAATTGCCCAGCCATCCTGTTTAGGGTGATCTGCTCCTTGCTCCAACAGGGGGTGCGGGAGGACCCCTTGGAGGGTAGAACTGAGGATTTTGTACAATATCTGTATGATAAAACCGCTCAGATTCAGGAACAGCTGGACTCTAACTCCAAATGGGTAGATCCGGGGGAGGTGACTGGGGCAGGCCTTGAGACCTTTGTATGGGAAGAGTTTGACTCTGTGACTCTGGAAAACATGGACAGGATACTGAGCAGTCTGAGCGCAGCCACATGTTTACTGGACCGGTGTCCCTCCTGGTTGGTGCTGGCCTCCTGGAAGGTGACGCGAGGCTGGCTCCAGGGGATTATAAATGCTTCCTTGAGTGAGGGTATTTTCCCCGCCACTCTGAAGGAAGCGGTGGTGAAGCCCCTCCTCAAGAAACCTTCCCTGGACCCAGCGATGTTGGTAAATTATTGTCCCGTCTCCAACCTTCCTTTGTTGCAAAGGTTGTTGAGAGTGTGGTGGCGCGACAACTGCCTCGGTACCTGGATGAATCATCCTATCTGGATCCGTTCCAGTCGGGCTTCAGGTCCGGGTACAGCGTGGAGATGGCATTGGTCGCATTGGTAAATGATCTCTGGAGGGCTCGGGACAGGGGTTGTTCCTCTGTCCTGGTCCTATTAGAACTCTCAACGGCTTTTGATACCATCGACCATGGTATCATGCTGCACCGGTTGGAGGGGCTGGGAGTGGGGGGCACTGTGTTGCGGTGGTTCTCCTCCTTTCTTTCCAACCGGTCGCAGTCTGTGTTGTCAGGGGGGCAGAGGTCAACCCCGAGGCCCCTTGTATGTGGGGTGCCGCAAGGATCGGTCCTCTAGCCAATTCTGTTCAACATTTATATGAAGCTGCTGGGTGAGATCATCCGTGATTTTGGGGTGAAGTACCATCAGTATGCTGATGACACTCAACTGTACATCTCCACTGCAGACCACCCAATGATACCCTCAAAGTGATGTCCTGGTGCCTGGAGGCCGTACGGATCTGGATGGGGAGGAACAGACTCAAGCTAAACCCTTCCAAGACCGAGTGGCTGTGGTTTCCGATATACCGATATAGTCAGTTGGTGCCATCTCTGACTATTGAGGGTGAGTCATTAGCCCCCACGGATGGGGTTCGCAACTTGGGCGTCCTCCTGGACTCATGGATGTCTTTAGAAGGGCATATGACGGCTGTGGCCAGGAGGAGTTTTCATCAGGTTCGCCTGATTCGCCATGTCATGGCAGTACGGCGTGGATTCCGGGGCTCCGGGAAAATGCCGATATCTCAGCCACTTTTGGGATCCCCAGGGATCATAGCTGTCCTGCATAGGCTGGCACAGACAGGGAAATTCAAAGCTGAAAGAAGAAAAGTAAATCAATATTTTTTAAGACTATTTTGAGTGTATTGCAGTGCCATCTAGTGGTGACAGAGAAAATTAAAGAGATATATTGAATAAAGGAGAAGATGAGAGTGGAATGATCTTGGACAATGTTTTGGAAACTGGCAAGAAGATTCTGGTAAGAAGTGGTTTTGTGATTTTGTAACAGAAGGGGAAAGATAGAGAAGAAGAAGAAAGAATGAAAGCTGTCTGTTTTTTTCCTTTCGCTTGATGGAATAATATTTTTTCTTTTCTGATTTTTCTTTTTGTTCTTTTTTCTCTTTTTTGTAGATGTTTCTTCTTCCTGGATTTAAAATTTTTATGATTGGCATGGTTTTGTTTTTTCTATTTTTTAATTCTTTCTGGGAGATTATAGTATATACTTTTTCATCTTTTTATTGCTTGTTTGGAACTTGTTTTTTCTTTTCTCTTTTCTCTTTTTGCTTTTTGGGGCATCTTGGTTGTTTTTGGGCTTCTTTTTTGTTTTGTTTTTGAGACAGCCTTTCTACCTTTTTAAAAAATATATAGATTATGGATTAAACCCATGTAGTTTAGGTTATCAAGAACTTGAAGAGTCTGATTGGACAGTTTGAATTTGAAGAACTTGATTACTTGGATTATAAATTGGGCAGTAAGACTTGGAAAAACAAGATGAAGAAAACAACACAACATTTATCATCACCATCAATATCAACAGCAACTGGTACCACAGGGCAAAAGATAACAGAACCCAAACCACAGCAAGAGAAAATCAACCCAGAATTTAAAAATATGCTACAGTCTGTATATGAAGACCTCAAGATGAGATTAGATAAAGTAGATGAGAGAATGGAAAAAATAGAAGGAGAACTGAAAGAAGTTAAAGAGATGACAGGGAAAAATGAACAACGATTATAGCAAGTGAAAGAAAAAAACAGAAATAACAGAGAAAAAAGTGGAAGAAATGGATTATAGACTTACAGTTACTGATAAAAATCAGGAAAAAACAATTATAATTCTGGAAATGGATAAAGCTGATTATTATTTAAGATTCCAAAATTCTGAAGAAGAAAAGGGAGAAAATTTAGCAGAGAAAATTGCAGAGATATTAGCAGAAGCAATGGAAAAAAGCAAGCAAAAGATATTAAATGGAATCGATGATATATATTGAGTGGACACAAGATATGCAATGAGAAATAATCTGCCTAGAGAAAATCACATCAGATTTATCAAGAAAACACTGAGAACAACTGTATTGCAGATATTGCAACTGATGAGAAACATGACAATAAAGCAAAAGGGAGAGAAGTAGTGGCACTGAAACAAATTCCAAGAAGAGTGAGAGACCTGAGAAAAGAATATCAATTTCTCACAAAATGTTTGATAAAGAGAGGAATAAATTTTAGATGGTTGATTCCAGAAGGAATATTGGTGAATGTACATTTACATTATGTGTATAAGAAATAAAAATAAAAAACTTTTCAAAAAAAAGAAATAAAGAGATTAAAATTAGCTGTCTGGATAATATAAATTTTGAAATAACAATATAAAATGTTTTTAAACAAATATAATACAAATATACAGATACAGTACATATGTATATGCATGTATATTCAACAATAAAATGATACAAAAGGGGTTTAAATTATAATTTCTCTTAAAGATCCTTGCTAAACCTGAGAAAATTTTAGAATGATATCTGCCATGGCATGAGGAACTCAATGGTTAATACTGAGATTAAGTCATTTCTACTATCCATACCCAGGCAAGTTCAATTGTGCTTAATTTTTCTTTGTCTGATTTTGCATGCTGCCATGCAAAACCTGGCAACTTTATATGTTATTTCATGCTTGACATCAGAAAGTAGAAATTCCTGTTTTGCTAGTCAGGAATGAGGTAATTAGGTCAATACAGATTTACAATGAATATTATGCACTTAAATATTTTCTATGTGTCCCTTTACCTGCTAATCTGTTATTGCAGATTATAAGATTATTCCTAGTTTGAAATATTTTAATGTCATTTTTCTTACAGAATATCTAGCTTTCCTCAGACTTAAAAAAAAGTTTACTTCTTTTCCAATGCCATGTTCATGTGACTGAATATTCTGAATAATTATTCCATAAACAATTTCAAAAAGCTGCTTTCCCATCACTCTTATAAACAGCTCTGGAAACTGTGGTTGAAAAAGAGGTGATAAACATTCTCAAACATCATTATCCAGGCATTAAGTATCTAATTACTACACATGCCGTACACATATAAAAAAACAAACATTCTGGACAACAAATACAAGTAAACAAAAACCCTAATAATTAAATAAATAATAAAAGAACAAAAGGAGTTACTCTTCCACTGTTTTAGAACCCAAAGTAGTCTCCTGCTAATATATTGCATATTTTGGCTGACAAGCTCAAATCATTGGGGGGGGGGGGGGAGTTTGAGAAAAAAGCTGTTAGTTTTTTCTTTTTCTCAAATTTTAATTTCTTAATCTTTTATTCTTGTTAATGTTTTTCCCAAACTTTAATTTTCTGTTATAGTGATCTATTTTATTAATCCAATACTTTTCACCAATGTATAAAGAGTTCATCCAATTGTAGATTAGTATTCTTTCAGCAGCATTTTAAATAAGACTTTTTAAATGAGAGGTAAGGAGGGATTCACTTGGTTACTATTAATTTAGTTTGTTGTGCAAGCACAGAAGTTAACAGCAGGTTACTCATTTTAATTATTTTATTAAATGTAAAATAATTTGCTGCTGTCAGACCTCTATTCCTATTATGATTCCTATTTTGTCATAATTCCTATTATATCACACTTACGTAGTAGTTGTCACAATCACTTCTTACATAATAAACAAATAATAATAATTAACATTGATGTCAGCAATTGAAATATATAATTACATATGATTTAAAAAGAACTGAAAAGGTAACTGTCATGACAAATGTTCTTCTAAATTGTATCAAATGACAATAAAACAATGGGTATTCCTCATCTTGGCTGTTAAATTCTCACTGAAACTGAAGATATGATTTTCATATCAATTCAAAAATGAACTGAAGAAGATCTCTGAAAAGGAACCTGAGATAGATAACATGTCAGCTAATTCTGCACATAAAAACCAGTAATTCATTTTTTGAAGTTAGGCTTGTGTTACACTTCAGTGAAATATAATGTATGTCTCTAAATAAACTTGTGGCCAAATGCTGTACAACATTTTGAGGTTATTTGTTTGGGCAAAAAAAGCTTGCTTTAAAAAAATTAAAGTAATTCTGAAGGCTGGAATGTTGAATTGTTTATTTCAATTTCAAAGCCATTTGATTCTTTAAAAACTGGGCAGTTTATAAATAATCACAGAATACATATAAAAGAAAGATAGGTTTCCAAATTGCATGAACTAGTGAAGGCAAGGAGCTGGACTATGACAAGGACCTTTCAGCTCTGTTATTCTATTAGTTAATGCCTTTCATGCTACTTGCTTGTCATTATACAACTATCTGTCCAATGATTTGTAGCCCTCCCATGATGCTTTTTTAAATGAAAAACCATGACAGCAGCAACCACCATAAGTTTGCAACAATAAATTCTAAAATAGCATGCAAAGAAGTTTGAATTCCATTCTAAATCATTCTGAAGGGGATAGTTGATGGAGTGAGAGGGTGTTAAGACAATGTCTCCTTTGGAAGAAAAGAAAAGAAACGTTTCAAGAAATTGAAGGACATACTTTAAATGCAATCTCATTGAACTATACATACAACACTCAACATACAACACCCCAGATTTAACAATTGTTGATATAAAAAGGCAAAAAATCTCAATAGTAAACATTGAAATACCTGAACAGCAGAACAGAAAAGAAAGAATTGCAGAAAATAACAAAACACGACCTGCAGACAGAAGTAGAATGACTGTGGCAAAGAAAAGCAAAAATTGTAATAGGGACATTGAATACCATCAGCTTTGGCAAATAAAAGAGGAAAAAAGACTAACAAACATCCAACAGTAACCACATTAAGAGAAAACTCATGTGGTTCAAAAAGAAAAAGAAAAAAAGCCCAAAACACCAATTACATCTAAAATTAAATATTAAAAAAAACCCCACCCTGGCTGCAATACCACCAGCATTGACAAAATCACTATCCATTAATTGGAAAAGGCAGATTCACTTGGAACATTTAACACCATCAAACAGCAACATTTCCCTATTCCAGGATCTAGGAAGAACTTGATAGGTGGACAAAAAGAGACAGGATACTGTTTGTGAATTTTCCATACATTCAATACAACCAGAGATGGTTAACAGAGGGATTTGAAAATTAGTTTTAACTTTGGGGTATGTGAAAGATGTAGGGTCAATCTGATTATTAGATAAATAGATTTCCACATCAGGGATATTTCTTTACATAATGTAGCATTTTTGCTAAATACAGATGGGAAAGTTTATAGCTATTTGTAGAACAGTTATATAAGGGTAGTGGAATATATTAGATGTTTGATGTACCTTTCAGCAGTCATCCAGAGTGGGGTTTTTTTTAATGTTTAATTTTAGATGTAATTGGTATTTGGGGTTTTTTTCTTTTTCTTTTTGAACTACATGACTTTTCTCTTTATGTGGTTAGTGTTGGATGTTTGTTAGTCTTTTTTCCCTCCCTTTTCTGTGTTTTGCATTTTATTTTTGCAATAAAAAAATAAATGTTTGAAGAAGTTATGACAGACTATCCTCCCAAAATATTTATGCCCCGGTTCTGATGGCTGATGATCTTGTGACAGCATTTTGAGTGTTTGGCAACCGGCCTGCATTTATGACCATTCGCAGCATCCTGTAGTCACATGACTGTGATTTATGATATTTTTGCCAAAAAAACCCAGCATTTATTTCCAGTTTTAAACAAAACTGCACCATAATAGGCAAGCAATGGGTTTGTTTTAATGACTGCTGGAAATAGTTTGTAAAATGTGATAACCTCCTGGATGACCATCATGACTTATGACCATAAGGTGTAGGCTGCATTACAGTTCCAATATGAGAACTACCTGTATTCATAGGGAGCAGTCATCTAAGCTAAGGACATTACTACTCTCACAAGTAAAAGATGAACGATTCTTACTACTGGAATAATTGATAAATCCATGAAATGTCAAGATGAACTCTTGTGATCTTGTTTACAAGTTTTTTCCATTTTCTCCCCCGACAACTTCAGTATTTTGCCTAGTTAGCAGTAAACGGTTCATAATGGATTATGAAGCTGCATGTGCTTGACTCGCAATGTTCCCTTTGCTTTTTTTCAAAATATACAACTTGCAGTGTTATAATTATGTAACTCACACTTTATTACGAGTAAACAGAGCTGCTAATCTTTCTTTTACCCATGATATAGACTAAAATCTTATTAACGAGGTGTGGATGGACACATATCAAAACTAAAACTCTAAAACTGGCTCAAAGCTAAACAGATTTTTCAATGCCCAGTAATGGTGCTGCATTTTTAAAAAAAGCAGTATTTCATTGCTTCACATGCCATCTTTTGTTTGTTTGTTGGCAAAATATAAATTTCATGCATATCACTAAGAGATTTTTGAATTGTATCAACAGCTGGATTTTGTTTTCCTATAAGCCTATTATTTATGTTTTAGAATACGTGCATCATAGTTGTTTTGAAAACATAGATGGGTTTTATAAATGGATATAACTAATAATTAATTACATCTGATCTCCCCAAGCATTGGATTTGTTTTATTTATTTGAATAGATGGTGCAAAAGTCGCATGAATTTATCATTGGATTTTCCTTAAGTCCTGACAACTGTTCAGCATTCCCCTGCTGAAACAAGACAAGAAACTACTTTGGTATTATATTCCACTACTGAGTTGTATTCAGGTTGCATTTGCTACCTGGGTAAATCCTTTTACTTCTCAATGATAGAGCTATGTTTAAATAGAGGATGTGTTTTGTATCCTGGTACTTCACATCTATATACTACTAAACATCTTGTTGTCATGACCTTTAACTGGGCAAAACAGTGCATCATAGGGCAATGGGTTTTGAACCAAGGTACCTCAAATGAGATAACTTACAGAATGTCTCCAAAATCCAAAATCCAGAACCCAAGACTCCCAAGGTAATGAAATTTGAGGAAGCTGTGACTGCTTCATTACTGCTAGCTGGTGCTGGGCTGCTGTTGTGGTCATATGATCTTCATGTTCAACATTCCATGACAGTTCCCAGCCAGTCTGGCAACCACTCCCTGCATCGTTCACCCTCCCTGCTGGAAAAGGAAGGGAAGGGAAGTGGAAAAAGAGAGGCAGAAAAACCTATGCACCTGTCCTGGCCCATGCCACAATCCTTGCATAGTGCTCAAAGCTGTGCCATCTCCCTTGTGCCTTCCCTGACTTATGCAACACCTTTTGTGCATTCCCACAGACCTTCCCTGACCCACACCACCCTGCCCCATGCACCTACTCTGACCCATGTGGCACCTCTTGCATTTCCCCATGCACCTTTTCTGACCTGTGCTGTTCCTGCACATATCTTCCCTGACCCATGCAGTACTTCTTGCACATTTTCAAGCACCTCCATGCAACCTTCTTGATCCAGTCCCTCTGTGCACCCTACCCAATCCCTATAGCAGGTCTTGTACTGTATATCCCTGGGCACCTTTCCAATCTATGCCACCCATCTGTGCATCCTGCCCGACCCACGTAGCATGCCTCATGCACACCCACATATCATTCCTGATCAACACCTCCATGCAACCTTTCATTCCTTCTTCCACCTGACTGCAATCACTTGCCCGGCAGCTGGCTTTGACATGCAACTTCCTCTGGTTTTTTTATTGAATTTTTCCCTACAAGTTTCCCAGAAGGAAAATAAATGGAAAAGCCAGCATAAATTTGAGAGAGAGAGGAAGGAGAGGGAGAGGCAGATAAGAAAAGTAGGAAGGGCTGGCAGGCAGGTTTTTGGTGTTCTCTGTCAGCTTCCCACAGGGAAATTCAAGAAAAATCCTTCAGGAAGTCACTCCCACTTCCACTACTCTTTTGCTTATCACTAGTCATTCTGTTTAGGTAATTAACTAGTTCTCAAACAATGGCCCAATATCTACTTTCCTTTAAGAGTAAGCCATCCTTTCCATGCAACAGTTTCACATGTACATTTTAGGATGCTTTGGGCTATGGACTGGAGTAACTAATAAGATTTCCTCCTGATTTTTTTTTAAAAAGGAGGAAATATATCTATATGTCTGGTTGCATTTGCTAACTACATCTGGTATTTGATAGCTTAAGTGACACCAGGCATGCTAATAAATCATGGTCACATATTGATGTCTCCCCTCTTGTTTCTCTTTCATCCTGCTTCAAGGAAAGTTCCAATTTAATGCAGAATTTCACTTGCACATGGTGGCGAAGTATTGTTTGTATGGGTTTTCATTCTTCCATGATCTTTCACACCATGGGAAGTCAAATCTGAAATCCCCCCCACTGAAAGTAGCTCTAGTACCTTTTAATGCTTAACATATGGAGATATTCTATCTACAAGACTACAAACCAAATCAGGATCATTAATATTTCTGCTTGCTGTTATACACGTCTAATTGTAAAAAATATTATGCATTATACTATTAGCTTCTAAATATTTATATTTATTTATTTATTCATTTTTACAATGCCCTTTTTGGATAGAAATGCAGTAAGAAATTGGGTAACATTCAGTAGTATAACGCAGGGTATTCTTGAAGATAAAATGAAAATGCATTCAACGAGATCCCTATCATGGAAGTGAACTAAAACACCAGGTTGATTTTTTACCATGCCAGTGGCATTTCTTAGAGTAAAACTTGATTATTAGAATAATAGTTATTTATTTCTATTAAAAAAAGAAAGAAAATGCTGTATTTTATTAGCATTAAAATAGATAATACAAAAGGGACGCAGTGGCACAGTGGTTAAGATACTGCGGTTCGAATCCCTAGTGCTGCGTAACAGGGTGAGCTCCCGTTACTTGTCCCAGCTTCTACCAGCCTAGCAATTCGAAAGCACATTAAAAATGCAAGTAGAAAACCTTCGGTGGGAAGGAACAGTGTTCCGTGCACCTTTGGCGTTTAGTCATGCCAGCCACATGACCACGGAGACGTCTTTGGACAATGCTGGCTCTTCGGATTTGAAACGGAGATGAGCATCGCCCCCTAGAGTTGGGAACGACTAGCATATATGTGCGAGGGGAACATTTACCTTTTTTAGATTATGCAAAACTAGCTTCATGCTGTATTGGTTTAAATTTGAAGGAGAGAAACAAGTTCTGTATGTTCTTCATTTGCCGCTGAGTAAAATGTCTTCACCTAATGAGGGATAGCCAATTGATAGGAAAGGGTATTTGGCAGGAATATCTAATTACTTTTTTCCATTTGTGCCACAAATAGGTTTGTTTGATCCTCTATTTTGGTTATTGGCCATTGTGATGGTTTGTTGCTTTTCTGTGCTAGGTCAGCACATGTTGCAAGAAGAAATTAAATTTTAAATGGATGTGTGACTGAAATGAGATTACAATCTTTAACTTTTTTCTCATTTTAGCTCCCAGACTAAAAAATTCAAAATTCTGCAAAATTTCAAAGATAAAACAAGATAAACAAGGTAAATGAAATTGGAAGTCCAATTTAGAGTGCAAAGCCAAATAAGAGAAATCTCCACAACTTGAAAAGCAAGAGTCCTATTAATTCATTTATTTGATTCTATATTTATTTGATTCTTTTTCATGTCCTGCCACATTTGCATTTCATTTCATGTATATATTAATTTTGAGGTTTTAAAAATCTGCATCTATATTTGTATAAATATTTTTATACATATTTTTTTAAAAAAATAACCTATGTCAAATTCAAAAAAGTTTAAATGCAAGGAAGAACATCAAATTACCTGTTTTTTGATGTTCTTCCTTGCATTTAAACTTTTTTGAATTTGACATAGGTTATTTTTTTTTTGAAAAATATTTTTTATTTTTTCCAAACATAAACATAAAATTTATCTTTTAAGAGTGAAATCTTGATCTGGTCATAGATAGGTACAATCACTTATATTCGTTTAACAAGCTCTCTTCCCAATTTCCATGCTACATCTTTTAAAATTCATCTTTTAATATAAAAATCAAAAACATGGATTTAAAAAATATTCTAACATCTGAATCTAAATGTTTATCATCACAAATCTTAGTTCCCAAATACGTACAAACTCACTTTTTAATTCAACTTATAAATCAAAATTTTATCTATATTGTTTAACCTCTAGACCCATTTCATCAAATCTTTAAGTCTTAAACATTTCAATTTATACAAATTCATCTCATACTTATTTCACTTCATTTTAATTACCTTCCAACCAGAGGTGAAATGCTCCCGGTTTGGACCAGCTCAGACTAGTAGGTAGCAATGGTGGTGGGCAGTTCGTAGAACCGGTAGCAAAAATCCTTGCCCCTGCCCCCCATGCCCAGCTGAGCCGCGCAATCATCAGAGCCTTTTTTTTCTTTAAATGGCTCTGACGAGCAAAGCTCTGACGAGCCAAGCTGAATTGCCTGCTAATCGGAATCATCAGACCCATTTCAAAGAAAAAAAGTTTTTTTTCTTTTAAATGGCTCTGACAATCCAAGCTCTGACGATCCCAGCTGAGTTACCTTAGCTGCTGGTTGCAACGCCGGCCTTGCTTCACTTGCTTGAATACCTGCAATCCATTTTATCAGCAACCAATTGAATATCCCTGCCTGCAATCAAGCTGATTGGTGAGCCGCTCTATCTGCCTGCCTGCCTTCAACTCCCAACAAAGCTGGCTGAGGAATTCTGGAAGTTGAAGTCCACAAGTCTTAAAGTTGCCAAGGTTGGAGACCTGTTCTATTGGGTAAGTTTTTTCTCCCTTTGGGAGCTTTAAAAGAAATAGTTAATTGGGGGTTTTTTTAGTTGTTCTTTTTTTAGACCTAGCCATTTAAAGGTTAGGAAGTTTTAAATTTAGCTGCTTTTATATAAAAATAAAATAAAATAAAATAATATTTGTGCAGCTTTCTGAAATTTAGTATGTTTCTGTAGTGTTTCACTCTAACTACACAAACACACAAAATCTCACAAAGCTGTATGTGGAATTTTGTGGGGGGGGTGTTTTTCCCCTCCCCTGGCTCCAGAGGCTTTCCTCGAGCCCCGGGGGGGTGCAAAAATGGCCTCCCCAAGCTCCAGAGACTCTCTGGAGGCTGGAAATGGGCCCATTTATGGCCTTCCCAAACTTCTGGTAGGCCCGTTTTTCACCCTCCCCGAGTCTCTGCACGCGCCCTGCACTTACCTGCATCCAAAAGAGACCGTGTGGGACTCCTGGAAGGAGTGGGGTGGGTGGGGCAGCCAGGATTGGGATTTGAGGGTTCTCTGAACTGCACAGAACCTTAGCTAGAGGTTCTCCCAAACCCCTGCAAACCGCCAGCAGCCCATCCCTGGTGCAACTCATCAACACCTAAAGCAGGTTTTATTCTGAATGTCTTGCTTTCTGTTTGTTTATATTTCTGAACACAAATGTGTAGTGTCATTCTGCTTTCACATGCCCAGAGCAGGACGCTTGGGCAGCTGAATTGAAGTGAGGTCCCTCCCTTCCTTCTAGTGGCACTTGGAATGTGTAGATCACTTCACTACATTACCTCAGATCATCGGTGCCACATGAATGATTTCTTAATAAAAAATTAAGTCCATTCAGAAAACACGCAACCGCTATTATGTAAAGTTTTTCGTATTTGGTGTTTTATGCTTTCATATGCTCCTATGCACCATGATATTTTTACATAATCCCTAATACAATTTTTTAAATCTATTATTTATTTGAATGTGTCTTAGTTCTACAGTAACTTGTTTTTCTTTATAAGACTTTCAATTGTGCTCTGATTTTATGCCACTATTCCAAATGTATGTTAATAATTAATAGACTTTGCTGATGGAATGGCTGTCATCTCACCAGGACATTGACATTGATCATGATTATTTGAGGTAAAAAGAAATCTGACAAAGAATTTTTCTTTCATTCCTTATGAGTGGCCCCATTAATCCTTCTCTTCCTCCTTGTCACTATTGCCAACTATTTCTTTTGCTTTCTGAGTTGGCTAACTCTATCTAAGTAATAAGCAGCAGCAAGTTCATCAGCATATGGAAATCCATATTGTACATAGTAGAATTATTAAACAGGAAAAGTAAGTACAGGTAGTCCACAATTTACAACTACAATATTTGTTTAACAACTGTGATGATGAATCCTCATACGTATGACTGCCATAGCATTACTGCACTTTAGTTTTGTGATCAAAATTTGGGTATTAGCAGCTGGCATGTACCGTATTTTCTGGCGTATAAGACGACTGGGCGTATAAGACGACCCTCCTCAGAGCCATTTAAGGCTCATCAGAGCCTTATGGGCTGGTCTGCCTGGTTACAGGAGAATGAGACTCGGCGTATAAGACAACCCCCGACTTTTGAGAAGATTTTTGTGTGTTAGAAAGTAGTCTTATACGCAGGAAAATACAGTATTTATGATAGTTGCAGCATCCAGAGTCATGTGATTATTATTTATAACCTTTCCAAGAGGTTTCTAACAAACACACTTGTCAATGGGGAAGATCCAGATTCAGTTAACAACAGTAAAAAAAGGTTGTAAACTCAAGTGTGATTCATTACAATGGAAGTTCCAGTTCCAATTGTAATCATAAATTGAGGATTATATGTAATATTGTTAATCCTATTAGCCTATATTTACTTACAACAAGAGATTTGTCTACACTTTTGTTCAAATCTAAACACATCAGCAGCTTTTTTTAGAAAAAACTATTGAATGTAAATCTCTTGACCAGTGATTGGTCATGGGATTCCTCAGACACTGCCCAAATAATTTTGCTTGATTTTTATTTATTTTTACTGGCAGCTTCTGACTGTAAAGGGCAAATCTCACCGAATGCTTCAGGGGATTGCTTTTCCTTGAGATGCTTTTGCTTTTAAAAAGTTTCATAATTACTTTTGTTTTTGTTAGTTGTGAAGTTGTGTCTGACCCATCGTGGCACCATGGATAATATTCCTCCAGGCCTTCCTGTCCTCTACTATCTTCTGGAATCCATTTAAGCTCCCGCCTACTACTTCAGTGACTCTATCCAGCCACCTCGTTCTCTGTCATCCCCTTCTTCTTTTGCCCTCAATCTTTCCCAGCATTAGGCTCTTCTCCAGTTCTCCTAATGAGTTCTCCCTTCTCATTAGGTGGTCAAAGTATTTGAGTTTCATCTTCAGGACCTGGCCTTCTAAAGAGCAGTCAGGATTAGTCCCCTCTAGGACTGACCGGTTGATCGCCTTGCAGTCCAAGGGACTCTCAGGAGTCTTCTGCAGCACCATAATTCAAAGGCTTCAATTCTTTGGCACTCAGGCTTTCTTTTGGTCCAACTTTCACAGCCATACATTGCAACTGGGAAACCCATACCAGTTTTGTTGGCAGGGTGATGTCTCTGTTTTTTATAATGCTGTCTAGATTTGCTATAGCTTTCTTCCCCAGGAGCAAGCGTTGTTTAATTTCTTGGGTGCCGTCCAGTAGTGAAATGTAAAATTTGTTACTACCAGTTCTGTGGGCGTGGCTTGGGGGGGGTAATGTGACTGGGTGGGCATGGCCAACTTTTTTTTTTTTAAAAAAATTAAAGCATTTTTTCTACAACCTCTTTGGCTAAAGAGGTTGTAAAAAAATGCTTTTAAAAGGCTCTGACACTCCCAGCTGAGTTGCCTGATCTTCAGAGATTTTTGTTTTCTTTTAAAAGCATTTTTTCTGCCAAATAAAAAATGCTTTTAAAAGTTAAAAAAAAGCCTCTAATGATCGTGTGGCTCAGCTGGGCATGGGGAGAGGGTAGAGATTTCTGTTACCAATTCTCCGAACCACCAGCTGCCATTGCTACCAGATGGGGCCATCTGGTTCGAACCAGAAGCATTTCACCCCTGCTGCAGTCCCCATCTGCAGTGATCTTGGAGCCCATCATAATTACTACTGATTGCTTATTCAGCATTTTCAAACTTAATTTAGAAAATAGGTCAAATACATCTTCGAAAATAAGGATTTGTTTCTTTCTTTGTCTGTAATTAGGTCAAAGCTCCCAATCTTCTTTTCCAACTCATCTTCTCTGCTCATAAGAGCTCATCTGACAATATTAGGTCAGGTAAAACTGCAAGAGAGTTGACCCCACAGTCTTGTCCAGTCCCCTGCACGTGGTCTCATCCAGTCCCTTTCATGGTGTCTATCCTAGCAGTTAAGGCACTGTGAGTTCTAGTCTATATGGAAACTAGCTGGGTGACTTTGAGCCAGTCATTCTCTCTCAACCCAAATCATTTCACAGCATTAGGAGGAGGAGAAAGTATTAGGTATGTTAATTGCCTTAAATTATTAATCAAATAATAAAAGCAAGAATTTTTTTTAAAAAAAATGAAAAGTAAAAAATCTTCATCAGAAAACAATTGGGCTTCGAGAGAGTCTGGAGAAATTATTCCCTGCCTCATTCATCACTTTTTCTCTGAATTATAAGAAAGAGTGAATTAATGATATTTTAAGAAGACAGACATAATTAAGCAACAGAAAGAATCTGATGGTAATAGTAATATTTTTGATAGACTTCCTCTTTTGTTGCTGCTTTCCGGGGCCTACTTAGCAGCAGAGTAACAGAATTCAAGAATGCAGAAAATGATTTGCTAAGTTATGAGCCTAACCACAAACCGAGTCTGCTAATTACTGATCAGTGACAAAAATAAGTAGATTTACTATGTGCAAAAATCATCCAAAAAAGACAGTGCTTGGGTTTAAAAACATAATAAATTAATTAAATGAAGTTAGTCTTTGGTCTGTAAAAGCTCCAGATTTTCAATATTTTCCAAATTTTAAGGCAGGAATTTTTCTAATCCAAATGACAATATGAAAGATGAATTTGGGAATGCGCATTTGCAAAAATGTGCCCCTTGATATTACGATCTTCCTTTAAAAAATCCTATTTAAAAGGCTTCCATTTGTACTATCTTTGGTCAGCAGACCTCCCAGTAGACCAGGGGTGTGACACTCAATTTCATTGAGGGTCACATCAGGACTGTTGTTGACCTTGGAGGTGGGGGGGGGGTGGCTGACTGGGTGTTTGTGGCCAACTGGGTGGGCATGGCCAGCTTGACGTCACACTCCAAACTGCTGGCATGTTTCCTCTTCTCATTGGATAGACCAGCCCGAAGCCATGCTGGCCTGATGTTTCCTCTTAGCACTGGGTAGACCAGACCAAAGCAATGTGGGCTGGCCCCTTACATTTTCCAGGATGGCCCCATGGCCTGAACCAACCACATTGGAGGCCAGATCTGGCCCCTGAGCCTTGTGTTTGACACCCTTGTCTTAAACTGTAGGACCAAGATACCCTCTGACTTCTGTACCTGGAAGTCTGCTCTACCTCAGTGAAAAAGCTGTAGAAAAAAAAGCCAATGGTTTATTCCAATATTGGCCAACTTCTATGATTAGAGATACCAGATGTTGGCTGAAGATGCAAATGATAGCCCTATTTGCTTTTCAATTGTTCTGGATGAGAACATACAACTTAAAGACCTAGGAGTGAAATGAGCCTCTTGAAAGCCACCTGCAAAACTTCAATATAACAATCTTCCAGCTGTTTTAAAATTATCTTTGGCAGTCTTAACATTGGTTTGAAATGATACATATCTATGAAAACAAATACTTGGCATCATTTCATTTGCCTCCTTAACTGGCAAAACATGCCTTATTTTCTTCTTATTTATAAAATACTACACTAAGAATAAAGTAGGAACTGTTTAGTAACTCAATTTAACACAATAGAGTTTATTTCTGAGTAATAGAAAGACCATGCAAATTATTTATGATATAGCCTTAGTGTGCTATATCACACTAAGGCTCGCTGAAGTGGCCTATAATAACACGGTTCACAGTAGCACTGGATTCACGCCCTTTCGTGTAACAACAGGGCGGGAATTTGTAGCCATTCCAGAGTTTGACCAGGCATCAGGGACGGCAGTGATGCCAGAAGAATGGGGAGAAAAGCTCACAGCCGTATGGCCGCAAGTGAGAGACGTACTAGAGAGGACGGCAAAGGACTACAAAACACAAGTCGACAAAAAGAGGATGGCCCCTTGCCATCCATTACAGATAGGGAATATGGTATATCTATCAACCAAGTACCTAGGTATTTAGGCCCTAGTTTACCCTGTCGTAAACTAGGGCCTAAATACCTAGGGCCTTTCCCGATTACTAAGCTCATAAATCCCATAACAGTAGCCCTCAAGCTGCCGCCATTACTGGGGAAAGTCCACCCCATATTTCATATAAGTCTCCTGAAGCTCGTTCCCCCTGGCCCAGACCCGCATATCCGTCTTGGCCCAACCACAGGAAACCATTATGAAGTGGAGGAAATCTTAGACTCCAAAATGAAATAGGGTAAAGTGTGGTACTTGATTCGGTGGAAGGGGTATCCCCATGAGGAGGCATCCTGGGTATCCGCCCCAAACGTAAACGCTAAAAGACTAGTCAAACAGTTTCATAAGACGCATCCCCAGAAGCCGCGATAGGCTACTAATCTTGTGGTTTTCCCTTACAGAAGGATTCGTGGTGAAGGAGGAGCCGCCTGTTGAGCCATGCAACACACTTGACAACGTTACCTGCATGGGGGGGGTGCACTGGTGATGGGAGCACTAAGGAATAGGCGGCCATGTGCGGGGTGGGGAAGTCGGGGCGATGGTGTTAGAGCTTCAACACACCGACTGCTGTATTCGCTGACACCTTCGCTGCAGAGACACCGACATGAGGAGAGGCTGGGAAAATGCTGAGATGCCAAGCCCAGGATCCGGAAAGACGAGGGAGGGTGTGGCTTTAAATACAGATTGGGGCCGCACAGTAACAAGCTATTGGCTATAAAACAGCTGCACGCCTATGGAATGTAGCACTAATTTCACATCGTTTAACAAGTGCAGCACGTTCCTGGAGCCAGCCGGATAATAAACCAGCATAGCACCGACCTGTGCGCGTGTGTTTCTTGGTGTTGCCATGCTTAGCCTAGGACGGCTGAGACTTAGAATGAATAACTGAATTAATTAAATAATTGAAGGCATGGCTGAAGAAGTACTATCTTTCTATGTTAGAAATTTTTTTCTAAATGTACATTTGTAAATTAACTGGATTAATGAAACAAATCCATGAAGATGTTAACCACATAAACTGATGGTTTTATTAGACTGTATATAGACAATATAATTCCTTTTCTGAGATGAGAACATTTTTTGAATAATTGTAACTTTTAAAAAAATCTAACATTACTTAATAGAGTACAAAGTTCTGCTTTATTCACATATAAATGTAAGTTTACTCATGAAGGCATGTTTTCATAAACAATAGCAAGATTTTAAAAAGGTATTCAACAAAAAATGCCTGATTTCCTTCTAATGAATAGCATATATTTAGAAAAGCTGCTGATATTTTACTATAACTAACGGATTAAAAGTAATTTCTTGTTTCATCTCTGTTAAACTTATCCACACAAATAGGTTCTAGTCTATTTGTGTAATATATGTATAATTAAATTAAAGCAAGAGAAAAATATGCAGATTTATTTCATTATTCAAAAATATTTGTTATTCAAATGAATCATTTATTTCATTATTCAAACACCTCCCATAAATTTGTTCATCTTTAATTCATTCCAAAATACATTTTTTGGTAAACTATCAGCCAGGAGTTATAGAGAACATTAAGACCCCTGCTCCCAGGAAAACATCTCAAATCAGGCAGCAGAGGAAGTCAAAATAGGATGTAAAACAATACCAAAAAGTGCAAAAGAAACAAATAATCACAATTGACTACATCACTCCTGCCACCTTACAGCAATAAAATAATTCAATTGATTCATTAGATTTATATCCTGACCAGGGTGAAATTCTCCCGGTTCGGACCGGATTGCCTGATCCAATAGCGATGGCGGCGGGTGGTTCGGAGAACCGGTAGCAAAAATCCCTGCAAACACCCTCCCCCCCACATGCTCAGCTGAGCCACACGATCATCAGAGGCTTTTTTTTTCTTTTCAAAGCATTTTTTCTACAACCTCTTCTGACCAAAAATGCTTTTAAAAGTAAAAAAAAAAGCCTCTGATGATCATGCAGCTCAGCTGGGATCATCAGAGCTTTTCAAAGCATTTTTTTCTGCAACCACTTGGCTGAAGAGTTCGTTAAAAAAATGCTTTGAAAAGTCTCTGACGATCCCAGCTGAGTTGCCTGATAGGTAGAGCATTAGAAAAAATGCTTTGAAAAGTTAAAAAAAAAAAGTTGGCCACGCCCACCCAGTCTCATTACACACACACACACACACACACACACCAAGCCACGCCCACAGAACCGGTAGTAACAAATTTTACATTTCACCCCTGATCCTGACCTTCATTCAGAAGTTCAAGTCTGTGTGCTGTGTGCTTCCTTCTACCCATTTTTTTTTTTTTTTTGTATAAATAATCCCAGAGGTAGGTTGGGCTAAGAAAAGGTGAGCAGCACAAAATCCCCCGAAGTACGGTAAGCTTCCTGGGTTGAGGAGGTAGTAAGCCCAGGGCTCCCCAATGGCTCCAGCAACTTAACTACTGTATTGCTCTCTCTCTCTCTCTCTCTCTCTCTCTCTCTCTCTCTCTCTCTCTCTCTCTCTCTCTCTCTCTCTCTCTCTGTGTGTGTATTAATATTAATTTGGGATAAACAATTTCATCTATTTATAATATATTGAGCTATGAAGCAACTTTCTTTGGAATCACTATTTCAGAATAGTTAAAAGATTTTTGTAGAACCAAAACCTCCACTTTTACATTTTCCATTAGAACCATTAGAACCATATGAAATATTGAGACTTACATTTCCCAAACTGTTGCAAAACATTAAAAAGTATTGATATGGACATACATACTTGTCAATTAAACAAACACCATCATATAAAAAAGTCCTATATTCTGTGAACACTTATATTCATTAAAGTCTGTTCAGTGTGTCTGTATTGCTGGCCATTTACATCAATATCAAATTAAATATAATGAGAAAAAAGGCATCTTTGTTTACCTTCATGAGCCATCTTTATAGACGAATAACTGAATAATTTGTAATGTCATAGAAAGAGTTGGGTATTATACTTAAATACAATGGCAGAAATCCATCTTTGGAGAAAAATGGTGTCACAAACTTTTATTGTGCTTTTTCATATCTGATTAAATCATGGCTGTTGATTTTAGTGATTCTGAGTAAATATACAAAATATTCTAATAATCTAGTATTGGATATTTGTCTGCTTTTCATAAAACCAGATTGGAAAGAATAGATAATCTAATGTAAGATTACCTGTATTCTGCTGGCTGTGGCTGCAATTGCTATTTTGGCATCATTTTTTTTTACTATGAAAATATGTTTTGGCCTCAATATCCTCAATAAGAATAATATTACTTTGTTGTAACTATTTTAATCATGAAGCTAATAATTTACAGTATTTCCCCTTGCTCCCATTCTTCTTTTTTTTTTTTTTGAATGATTCAATAAATATTCTGTACCAAGTACACAAGAGGAATTAAGTTAACATCCATAAAAGCTTTATATACTTCTGATGTAGTTGCCTTCAAAAGTTCCCTCAGCCAAAAATCTCTTTAATTCTCCCGTCCAATTGTCTTATTTGTGGTTTGTATGCTATTTATCTTTCTTTTTCCATGAAGCAAAAGTAACCATGCAAGTACATATATATGTCTTAAAGACGTTCCAAACCATCATTAGGATCACAGAGTTTCTATGTATATAGACTAATCTATAATCCATATTCTTTTGAGAAGAATTTAAGAAGGATTTAAGGATTTACAAGATTTAAGGGATTTAAAGGATTTAAGGATTGTCATATAGCTGCCAAACTGATTTGATGTATAAGTTTATAATATTTTAAGTCCAAAATTAAACTTAAGTAGAATACAATTATGATCAAAGGATCTGAAACTTTATTAAAATTCCAGCCATAATTATCTGACCCATATAAAATGAAAATACACTGAAAATTCCTATATTATATATCTGGACAATCTTTAGTGGGAAAATAACAACTGATAAATGACAATATATTTATTAAAACAAATAACCAATATTTTTTTTAAAACTTTCTTTTAAGAAGCATTGTGTAGGTCTTGTTCCACCACTATATTGCACATTCATTAATCACATCCCAGAAAGTCTGAAATTTCTACTGACATATACTTGGCCAATCTACTAGTTAAGAGATGTTTTTTTTTTTTTTTTGGAATAAATATCTATATATCTCTTGGAAGGACATCTAAGGCCTTTTACATTTCATTAAAAAAATAAAGAGGTCATGCTGAATGAAGACTAAGCAAAGAAAAGAGAAAAATTGCAAAGACCAATATTTATTTGGGTCATGGGAAAGAAAAGAAAAATTGTCTAGTGATGGAAAAACTTTTTAAACTAACTCAAAAATAGCCAATTAAAAAAAGAAAAGAAAAAGAAAGAAAACGTAGCTCACAGAAAAGTGAAAAAAACTAAACTAAAACAAAAACAAAAATTATTTCCTGCCTTCTCTCTCTATCGTTCTAGTTGCTTCCCTCCAGATTTACTGTTGTTAGAATTTCAGGATAACATATGGTCAAATTTTAATACAGGAATTCCCCATAAAAAGGACCACATATAAATATGATTGTGGTGTGTACAAAAACAATTTAATATATAATGCATTACAATAATATTTGTTTTCCATTCCAGAGGCCTCATATGTCACAATAAATGCAGACTATTGTTCTGAATCCCAGAACACAAAAGTCTCACAACAATGGAACGATGCTTTTGTGTGGACTAAAACAAAAACCAAAACCCACACAATAAGTGGTTTCCGTTTTATACTTAATATTGCATTTACAGGGAAAAGAAACAAATACTCTTCCATATTTTTTGCATAAAAGCTGCCATGTGCTGATCACACTCATTATTAAGAGGAATATTTGGCAATCCTAAATTGTTCCTGTATACTACATATAGTCCATTCCAAAGATACATACTGACATTCAAAATGGGTTTCATTCATAGAATGCCATTTATGAGAATTTTAAAATATGAAATATTCTTGTTTCATTTGAACCAACCATTAACTTTTTTTCAGCTTCAGCCTTTTTTTAATCAAAGCCATGAAATCTTTAGTTGAAATCTAGACATCTTGCAATTTTATTGCATCAATTTATTCATTCCAAAAGTTTATGAGTGATGCAAAATTGTGGATAAATTTATTCCAAACACTTCACAAATAAAGGTGAGCAAGCCAGGTTCATGATATTATATCTGTCAAGCTCTTAGCCTTCCAGTCTTTTCCAGTGCTTTAAGTATTAGCCTTTGTGATGTCCAAAGAGTTAAATGAAAGAAAGCTAGCAGATGTTAAAGAAACCTGATGTAAAAAGGGGAAAGGGAACAAAAAAGAAAGTAGATAGGTGGAACTGGATAATAAACTTGTGCATTCATGCTAATAGGCAAAAATGTGCAAATGACATATTTTAAGCAACTTATATAGAGATGATCCACTTTATACATTTTTATATATAATGAAATAAATCCACAATGTTAAAGACTACAGGATCATACTATTTTGGCAGCCTTCTCAGTAAGCTCTCGTTAGTTCAATCATTTAAAGAGAAATGATAGTAAAGTATTCCTTCTGAAAGATTTATCTTAATGTTATTATTTTCTGATGTCTATCCGCATAGCTGTCAAAATATTATTATTAATGAAAATGTACAATAATTGTGTAGACCAGTGTTTCTCAAACTTGGCAACTTTAAGATATGTGGACTTTCACTATTCCCCAAGTACAGTGCAGTGTAGACCATATATTAAACACATCATAACTCCATATTATGGCAAGACTTCAAGATTCTGTCTTATCTGCTTCAATATTGGAGGAGAGACTTAAGAGATATCTGAACAATTTTATACATGCAGATCAAAATGGATTCCTACCAAAAAGACAAATTAGAGAGAGTATAAGAATAATTTTGGATACCTTAGAGTATTATGAAGCACATCCTGAAAAACAGATGGCTTTGGTATTTTTAGATGCACAAAAAGCTTTTGATAACGTTAATTGGCAATTCATGATACTTCAAATGGAAAAGATGGGCTTTGGTAGGAAATTTATACAGGCAATTGAAGCTATTTACTTTAAACAGCAGCAAAAGTGATGATAAATGAGAATTGACTGATTAAATTGAAATAGAAAAAGGTACTAGGCAAAGATGCCCACTGTCCCCATTGTTGTTTATATTGACTTTAGAAGTTTTAAATAGACACATTAGAGAAGAAAAAGAGATAAAAGGCATGAAAACTAAAAAAGAAGAATATAAACTTCAAGCCTTTGCAGATGACTTGGTCTTTATCATTGAAGAACCATTAACAACAATAAATAAATTGATAGAATCTGTTGGAGAATTTGGCAAAGTAGCTGGCTTGATAATTAATAAAGATAAAACGAAGATAATGACTAAAAATACATTAAAAAAGCAAAAAGAAGAATTGACGGAGGTTTCAAAAATGCAGATTACAAACAAAGTAAAATATTTGGGGATATACTTAACAACAAGGTCTAGTGCACTTAAAGAAAATAACTGTAATAAGCTTAAACAACAGATAGGGCAAGATTTGGCGAAATGGGGCAATTTGCAGCTATCTTTGTTTGGTAGGATCTCAACTATTAAGATGAATCTTTTGCCTAGAATTTTGTACCTATTTCAGACTATTCCAATCAAGTTGGGTAAGGAATTTTTTGTAGACTTAAACAAAATGATATTGAAATATATTTGGCAAGGGAAAAAAGCGAGAATAAAATTAAAACTGTTACAAGATGCTAAAGCCAAGTGTGGTTTTGGTTTGCCTAACTTTGAATTGTATTATCAAGCAGCAAGTCTAATGTGGATTAAGGAATGGATAACTTTGAGAAATTCTAGATTATTGACTTTGGAGGGACATGATTTGTTGTTGGTGTGGTATGCCTTTTTATGGTACAAAGGTACAAAAATACAAGGGTATTTTAGAAGACATCAGGTACTTGAAGCTTTATGGTTGAACTGGGAGAAGGTCAAAAAATACCATTATTTGAAGATATCTACAATTGAAGCTTTTTCATATCCAGTAACACTTAAAAGGGAACAAATTATTAGATATAGTGAATTGTTGGATGAAAAGGGTAAATTTAAATTAAAGCAGGAATTAGAAGATCAGGGATATATGATGAATTGGTTTTCATATATGCAAATATTTTCTAGATATCAGAAGATCTCAAACAAGAAGGTTTTTATAATGTCTTGACTAACTTAGATAAGAATTTGATGGGCTACGATGATCATATAATCAAAAAATTGTATGGATATTTATTAGAAGTAAAACTGGAAGAAGAACAAGTTAAAGAAGCAATGATAGCATGGAGGACAAATTTTGGTTATGGGATTGATGTAGGCAAATGGCAAAAATTGTGGTCACATAATTATAAAATGACAATGTCTACAGCTTATAAGGAGAATTTGTATAAGATGTTTTACAGATGGCATCTATCCCTGAAGAGGATAGCTAGAATGTTCAAGAATAAATCAGAGAAGTGTTGGAAGTGTCATCAGACTCCAGGATCCTACTTCCACATGTGGTGGACATGCAGAGAAGCTAAGAGATATTGGACTAAGATACACATGTGGTTGGAAAAAATGACTAAGAGACATATTGGCTTGAAACCAGAGATATTTCTATTAGGGATCTTACCAGAGACATATAATAAAGAATTGCAATATTTAATTGTGAACCTTTTAACAGCGGCTAGAATTGTATATGCAAAAAATTAGAAAGGAGAAAGGACACCTACTGATGAAGAAATTATTAAGAAAATGATGGACTGTGCTGAAATGAGTAAATTGACATTTGAAATAAGAGAACAGGAAGATAAACAATATTACCTGATATGGGATTTATTTTACCAATGGATGGACAATAAGAAATGGAGATAATCATGAAATATGTGTGCTGAGATAAACTGTGAATTTCTTTTTTTTTTCATATATATGAAAAGAACCTTAAAATAGTGATTTATTGAAGAGAGGAGGGAGCACAAAATGATACAAACCGACCGATATACTGTCTGTAATTGTATCGAATGATGATGTGTGTGTGTGTGTGTGTGTGTGTGTGTGTGTGTGTGTGTGTGTGTGTGTGTTAAAAAAATAAAAAAATATTCGGAAAAAGATTCTGTCTTATCATTTGTGAGTAGCATGATGGGGAGTTGTGCTGACCTTGTTACTGTTTGACTCCAGCAAGCAGGAGTGAAACATAGAAGCTTCTTTCTTGGGAGGCCTTCTGTGATGCGTAATCTAGCAACTCTAGTTTTTCCCCTTCTAAGGTTTAGAAACCTTCAACTGGTCTTGGGTTCTACAGCATGACTTGTTTGGAAGTGGAAAATTTCAATGATGTTAAGTGCCAAAGCTTTTGAATTTTTCACTGAGTGTAGATGCACTGATATTAGGAAAGAAATTGGAACTCTTTGAGTGTTCCTAATTTTGTTTTATTAATAAAGTCAACATAAGGCATACACAAATTAATGGAAGTAAATCTATAGAATTACATATCATCTAGTGGCTACCTGTGAGGCAAATGGGAATATAATTTTTTCCATTTTCATTGAAAATTTCTGGAATGTGAATGGTAGCTTGCTTCTTTGAGCTCTCTTGTGCCCTCTGCTAAAATGATTCTTGGATGCTGTCCTAAAAGATCAGCTAAACAGATCCTTAAATGCTTAAATGGCTGTGTTCTGAAAATACCTGTCTGGTGCTGATTTACAATAGCTAAGGAGTTTATTGTTAGTTTCCATTCATACTCATTACAGCTATATTTTATTACCTTTGTAAATATGCATCACCTAGGAATGTTCTATGAAAGGAAACATCCGCTTTTAGGTATGTATTTGAACATTTATCGGGAACATGGTCAAGCACAGTTGAATTCGGCATTTGGTATGAAAGGAATTTATTTAGCTTCTTTGAAGGCTCATTCATACACAAAGATTTTCCAGAAATTGAGTTATAGGCACACAAAAAATTCGGATCTATTTTTCTTATCCCTCAAATAGCTTGCTTAACTAGTCTGTTTAGGTCTGTAATAGCAACTTTCATGATCCATCAAGCTAAATCCATGCCTAGCCAGTTGTGAATGCAATGTCTAGCCTATCTTGCAATGCACGCTCTCCTGAGTTGTTATTTTCCGGTTGTTGCAAAAGGAATGATTTGGCACTGCTTGAATAAAAAGAAGAAGAGCTTTAGAGCACATTTTGATTTACTATTGCCTACTATTAGAAGTGTTTAAAATATAAAGGATCAAAATAACCATGTACAGACTCTGTTTAATCCATAGTAATTAGACATTAGCTATGAATGTAAATATTAGATATACATTGTTCATAACTTTCACACTATTAACAAATGCATAAACAAATATGCATTTTCAAGATTTTCCTAACTTGGAGGTGAGGTGAATGTAAAAGAATCCATTAGGACATCAGAAATAGAATATTCCTATTTCCACGTTCCATTAAATGTAAACAAAGAGATTCCTTTCTGATGGCCTAAAGATTCCATGTTGGATCTCTGCAGTATTTCTAGATTTTAGCAGTTTATAAAGAGTTATGCGATATATGCCACTTCTTTGCAAATTTTGCAATAATTATCATCAGGGACGTCTTTTTTATTTGAAATTGAAATCAGTATTTTCTTTGTTGAAGAATAACTCACATTTATATCATTAAAGTGATTTTTTAAAATTATTACATAAACAGAAATGTAACACTTGATGTTTTCTCTTCAAGGTCGACCAGATCAGAAAATTGACTCAATATTACTTAGAAATCTACTGAGATAGGCTGTAGTAACAGAATCAACAAAGCCTGATTTTGTTGTACTTCCTTTCCTCTTAAATTCCGGAAAGGTAAGGCAGAACCACTTTGTGTTTCTTTCTAACGGTTTTTTTGTTTTGTTTTGTTTCTCAGGCTTAAATCTTGCTTTTGTAACTTCTGCTGCATAGTTCCTTCAAATTCATCTCTATTGCTGTCTTCCCAAGCATTTTCTTTTCCAAAAAATGAAAAGGTTAGTGAAATAATTTCATAAATAAATAGCACTGCTGACAGCCAAGGCATGTTAAAACATTTTGTGATAAATCTGCTGTAGATTTATTCTTATAATGGTATACTTAGTGTTTCTTCATTGCAGAATGTCTACATTGTTTGATGTCTAGAAGTCTATCCCAATAGAACATGTGTATCCTTAAGCTAGAATAATTATACTAAAGCAGATGTGGGCAATCAATTTTTCCAAGGGGCCACATGAGAAGTGGGATTGTTGTGGAGGGTTGCCGCTACTGATTGCCCAATCCCACTAGAATTCCACTCCTCACCAATGCTGCTGCATCAATGCCCCACCTCCCCAGCACTGACCACCCTGCTGTCAATGCCACCAATACCACGGACCAGTGCTTATGGCACTGCCCATAAGCAAGATGTGCCCCAAGGGCTGTAAAATTCCCAGGTTTGGTCTAAAATCATGTCAACAGTCCTATGGAATAGGACAGGTAAGCTAATTGTTCATCACACTTTTATGTATTATCACACATTATCTATTATGTATATGTTTATATATTATTGATATAGCTAATATCAATTTCATGAACCTCTTAAAAATAAAATTTTGAGAATAAATTATTTGCTATAAAGATTGTTCTTTAACAACTGTGAAACTTCAGAACTGGGAATGTTATCAGGTTTGAATATGTCAAATAAAAAGTGCTTGATTTGAAAAGACTGTTTAAAAGCTCTCTAAAATAAGTCAATATCATCTATAAGATCTATTTTTCTTTTAAACAGATTTGTTAATTAGTCCAAAATAAGGACAGTGGAGTAGGTAAATGTGTACAATGGATATATTTTAAAAATGCTGTTAAAATATTGGAATATATAAGGATATTGATCTATATATTATAAAGCCCATTGTAATTTGGGATCTGTTGTGTTTGTAGTGTTTTTCCAGAATTAGGAAAATCTTCTATAGAGAGAATGATGCTTAAAGATTTGTAACCCATTTGGATTTTCAACAGCTCTGCATGAATGTGACCTAAAATGTGACCTTTTCTTCATATGAGTCCTGAAACTAGATGAAGAGAAACCAAATAAGCAAGTGAGCCATCTGTTGATGAAGGTTTGGGACTATACATTTATTCTACTCTACCGTATCATTTCAGGATACCTACTCATTAGCTGAAGTGATATATATTCTATATATAATGTTATTAATAAGAGAAGAACAGCAACAACTGTTAGATGATATTGGGATAAAATCTGGAGTGCTCTTTATGACTACTTTTCACAAGATGAGAAATATCTTAACAAATTAGAGATGCTATGAAAGTGAACAATAGCCCTATATTTAAGCTACTTAAAATTTTCTTTTATAAGAAACCAGGAAGAAATCTGAGAGTTCTCATATTTGTACCTCCTATTCAAAACTCCAGGGCAGATAACCACTCATGGGCCAAATTGTGAAATGTTAGTGACGCATTAACTTCATATGGAAATAGGTGACATCTTGGACTAAATTTATTACAAAAGGACAGTTCCTTACTAAATGGAGTGGTGACAATTCAGGAATGAAAACTGAGTAATTTGTCTTGTGATTCGCACATAATATGAGTCAGAGAGGAAGATGCACAGGAAAAAGCATTACTCATCATAACGGAAGATCAGTTGGTATAAAAGAGTTTAATTCTAAAGCCAAGTAAATCTCAACTTTGCCCAAGAAAATAACATACACTCACAATTCTTCCAAATTAGCAAATTTTAACAAAACTGTTAAACTATTTTTTTAAAAAAATGTGAGAATATAATACTAAGACAATAATTATAGGCATTAATAAATTATGTATTTAAAATACATCTTCAAAGCAAGAGGATTGTGTTTGAAATTAAATCAAAGCTCTAATGATAAAGACTGAAATTTGTTGGTGCATTAGAACATGCTGATATTGTCATAAGGAAATAAGTCATAATTTGAATGCAGAAAGAAAAGAGCAAGAGACAGACAAAGAAAGAAAGAGAGAGAGACAGAAAGAAAGAAAGAGAAAGAAAGAAAGAGAAAGAAGAAAGAAAGAAAGAAAGAAAGAAAGAAAAAAAGAAAGAAAGAAAGAAAGAAAGAAAGAAAGAAAGAAAGAAAGAAAGAAAGAAAGAAAGAAAGAAAAAGTTTTCTCTGCCACACATTCCCTAGATATATTGGACAGATTCCCAGAATTTCCAGTCAGTAGGAGACCTGAAATCCAAAACATTTCAAAGCTGCCAGGCTGAGGTAAAACAATAGAGACATCACTATGAATATGATTGCCAACAATTCTATCCTATGAATAAGAGGGTATATTTAGACACTTGAGTAACTTTAATGAAATGAGTGGGATTTATTAGTCACAATCAAGTCTTCACTAAGTTTAGATTCAACCATTTAAGATGTCTG
Source organism: Masticophis lateralis (assembly GCA_030761175.1). Classification (NCBI taxonomy): domain Eukaryota; kingdom Metazoa; phylum Chordata; class Lepidosauria; order Squamata; family Colubridae; genus Masticophis; species Masticophis lateralis. The sequence goes on along the minus strand of JAUDYJ010000003.1, from coordinate 42,929,118 downwards.
CTGAAAAATGGAAGCATTTTAGTAGAAAATGCTTGGAAGACAGCACTTCATATTGTATCCCTTATATATGAGCTGCTTAAATTCATCCATCTGAGAGAAACATTAGATATGGAGCTCTGCCAAGGCAACATTTTTTTCTATAGCAGTCATGTCAGTTTGGTAATATATCCATAAACTGTCTTGCAATAACATCAGATGATTGTAGTAGGATGTTATTAACAACTACATTTACAAGTATATGCACAAAAGTGCACAATTAAACTATAGGGTTTAATTGCTCAAGGAAAGGTTTGATAAATTATCTTAGATTAATCTGAAGATTACTTTCCTGAAGTAATCAGTTAAAATTTCCATACATAATTTTTTGTAAAGGCAAAACCGCAGAGCTTAGTCAGATATAAGTACAATAAAAACAACTAATACAATAGAAATTTCAAGAACTAATGTCCCAGAAAATAATTTTAGTTCTTAATCATCCTGTAAGGTTTTTTTCTCTCATAAATTTTCCACTTATATGAATGAAGCTGCACAAAAGAAAACAAAACCAACTAAACAATAAAGACTTTTTGATTAGAAAATCCATTCTTATCCTTATGTCCAAAGTTTTAATTTTTCTGTGGCATGATTTGATTCTTGTAATACACTCCCTTTTACAGGCCAAGTATCCTCCTCTGAGTTTGCTTTACATGAAAATTAAGACCTCATTTTGTAACACCCACAAAGCTATGCATTTATATGCAAAGAAAAAATTAGGATGCACATAAATTTAGTAAACAAAATTAAAAAGAATAGATTTCTGTGATCATTTGCCAATACAATCAAATTTCTAAAGAAAATCTCCACTTCATTACCTGCATTTGGCTATTTTCTGAGAAAATAAATGAGCCATAACTGAATAGTAGAGGACAAGGTCCGTGTGCCAAAACCTGCTACCAGTAACAGTAGATGACCTGTGAGTAACCTGCTTCTATCCTACTAACATGATCAACAGTCTGTAATTCTGGAAACAATAAATACATCTGTAGGGCATCTGATCTGGGAAAATATGATTTATAATTTTGTATTCCCTGTCTCATTGCTTAAAATGGTATATTTGTACAGACCTGTACAAAATGGTAGGGAACTATGGGCAGTTCTTCCATCATTTTTTTGACAACAGCAGCCATGTTACTATATACTGTTGAGCAATATCTATTTTATCTATACAACTCTAGAAAAATGTTATCATTTCCTCCACTATGAATTGTATTTATAATTATGTCTTCTTATATGGCACTGACACAAAGTCAGGAGCCTGAGTAGCGTAGGGGGCTAATGCCTCCTACTAAAGGCAACAATTAACATCCAGCTGCCTGTAATTCTGTGAGTTCAATCCTAGCCAGGCTCAAGGTCAACTCAGCCTTCCATCCTTTCTAAGGTGGGTAAATTGAGGACCCAGTTTGTGGGGGCAATAAGCTGACTTTGTATAAATATATACAAAAGTATGAAGGCTATTGCTTAATGCATTGTCAGCCACCCTGAGTCTCCGGAGAAGGGCGGCATATAAATCAAATTAAAACAAAAAACAAAAAAACAACAACTGGGTGGTCTGTAACGGCAGTCAGTAGCTTCAAAATAAGCAGCCACTATTTTTTATATGTATGCTATGCATGAGTCACATACCATATATGATTTCAATTGCCTATTTACATCTGCCATTTTGACATGTACCAAATGGATACTCTTGGTGGTGGAATTGCTATAGTTATTCTATGCTTTGCACTTCTTGTGTTTCTATCTTTAGCTCTTCTTCTCTTTCACAGCTTGCTGGGTGGTAAAGTTGACAAGAGAAACTTCTTTTCGGCACAGTAAATTATTAGTGAAGATCAATAAACAGCATAGGAGGAAAGGTTATATCTCAAATAAGGTTCCATCCTTTATAGTCAACCAATCAAGAATTGCCTACAGTCTTAGCAAATCAACCAACGAGGTATTGCCAAGAGCAGAGATGAAGAAAGATGCTAAGTATATTCAGAGAAGTCTGTGAGTCTATCGAGGTAGTCCTATATAGATTTAGAAGTTGAGTTCATTATTCTATTCATTTAATTTCTTTTTTTTTTCTTGTGAAATTCAAGATAGTTCTGCTATTTGACTCTTTAATCTCTCTGATTCCAGAATGACATAATTGCTTTCCTTTCTTGGTTCCATTGCTTTACTTCCCCTGTTTTCTATTTTGATTAGCATGAAGTAAAGATAACCAAGCCCCTGGTGCCTCCCTTCAGTTTCTGAAGGAGAAACTGGTAGTTTATCTTTGGTAGTACTCAGGCACTTGGGTGGCATGGAGCTGGAAAAAAACTTGATCTCTGAATCTGAGACAGAAACACCTTTGCAGAGTGGCTGTTTTGTGTCCCCCCTTCCCAAATTATAAGTACTTCAGGCAAAGTAAAAGATTTGGGGGCGGGTGCCTTTATATAGGGTGCAGAAACAAATGATATTTAAAATTTGTGAAGATATGCCATGAAACAAAGAACCAAACAATAGAACACATTGATTCTAGATAATATTTCACAAGTGGCAATTTTATGGGTTACATCATTCCCTATCCCAGTGGAGTTTTTTTTTCTTAACCCTTGCAAGTGTATTCATAACTCTAGTATATGCTTCCTATTGTTCACTTGCTGAAAAGACTAATTTTCACATATCAAAGGAAATGGTCTTGAATATGTGAGAAGGTGACCCCCATGTCACCCCTGTCACCCAAACCTGGTCATCCCTGAGAGTATACAGTAAATAAATAAAACATAAATAAACAAAGCAATAAAACGAAAGACTTCCTAAGACTTTCTACTCATGTGGTATTGACACTTGGGCTGAAACTGACTAAGCCTGTTTCTGGCCAGGAGACAGGAAATTATCAGTCAAAACCATAAGAAATCCCCTCAAGATACGAAAATCCTTCACATACGCACTAAAGATTCTCCAGACCCCAAGGTGAACACTAGGTACACTGGGTCTACTGGACTCAGCCCAACCCCACCCACTCTGAAACAAACCATGTTCTCGTGCTTTCTAAACAAAGACCAGACGTTCCTTTCTAGGTTTGCCTTTCAATGTGTGGCCACCTTAGATTGCAAAACTGCCTCTTCTGTCAAATAAATTCCACCTCCACTTCAAGCAGTTGTTCTGTGCTCTTTGACCTGACCTGGATCAAACCAAGAATTTTCTTCTAACAGCTGAAAAAGTGGTTTCCTGAAATTATAAAAGAGACTGCCATGTTAAAAATCCTACTATCATTTTTTAAATGCTAACAATGAAGTCTCAAATTCCCAGGAACAATAGCAGCAGCAAAGTCAGCAATGTTTGGGAAGGACACAACTTGGCAGTTTTCCTATTAATATCACTGAAATGAAATTTTATTTATTTATTTATTTATTTATTGGTTCGATTTATATGCCGCCCTTCTCCAGAGACTCAGGGCGGCTTACAATACGTTAAGCAATAGCCTTCATACTTTTGTATATACCTGCTTTAGTAGCCGTGTTCTTTTTTATACAAAGTCAGCTTATTGCACCCACAATCCGGGTCCTCGTTTTATCTATCTCGGAAGTATGGAAGGCTGAGTCAACCTTGAGCCTGGTGAAATTGGAACTCGCAGTAATTGCAGGCAGTTGGTAGCTAAGTGCTCAATTTTAATTGTTTCTTTTTGGACAAATGTTATTTTAAACTTGCAACTCCGTATGTATGATCTCCCTTACTCTTAATCATATTTATCTTAATAACTCAAAGCTTATTTCATTTCTTTATATTGTATATTAATCTATTAACAAAAACAATCAGTGATTATTTCTGATTTTTCATTTGTTTGTTTCAAAAAGCCCCAGGACAAGATTTTTACTTTCTACTAGTGAAGAAATCTGTTTCTTCTTTGCAATTCAGTCAATTAGAATGGCAATTAAAATACAGTTGAAAGCCACATTGTGAATGAGAGTAGAATGTCCAACCTACAAAAGATATCAGATTTTACTTATGCATAACTAGAGATATGGGTCATTACTGTCCATCAGTCCAGCTGTAATCAGTTGTGATTCACATCTAAAGTACACATTTCTCTCGGAATTGGAAAGAGGAGACAGCAAAACTCTTTGTTGATGTAGCTTGGGTTATCCTTTGCTGATATTGAAATACTGACAAGAGAGATAGATTGAATATTGTATACTGGAGCAGAATTCTTTAAAGGTCATCTAGAACCTGAATCTGAACCCAGCCAGAGTTGTCTAGAAGATGGCTTTCCCCATAAAGAAGTTGCTTGACCCAAACTCTGGGAAGAGGAGGCTTCCTCTACAGTGTCATGAATGCCTCAGGGATCAGAAATACAGGTAGTCCTTGACTTACGATCACAATTGAGCCCAAAATTTATGTTGTTAAGCGAGGCATTTAAGTGTGTTTTGCCCCATTTCATGACCTTTCTTGCCACAGTTGTTAAGTGAATCACTGAAGTTGATGAGTCAGTATCCTGGTTGTTAAGTGAATCCAGCTTCCCCATTGATTTTGCTTATCAGAAGATCACAAAAGGGGATCACATGACCTTGGGACACAGCAATGGTAGGAAGTGTGAACCAGCTGCCAAGCATCTGAATTTTGATCACGTGATCATGGGGATGCTACAAAGGTCATTACTGTGAAAAATTATCATAAGTCACTTCTTTCAGTCCGCTGTGTCTTTGAACTGTCACTAAATGAACTGTTATAAGTCAGGGACTACCTGTAGTTATAGCTTTAAAATGACCAACTTAACCAGGCCAAAATTGTTACTATTTATATCATAATGTCCCTATTTCCTTCTTATCCCCAGGAAGCAGAATTTGAGCAGTGCTTTTTAAGGCTACTGTTATGTATTTTGAATTCTTTGTTTTAACTGTATACATGTTCACTTCGTTACCTTTGAATATATATTTCATATTTTAGAAATCTCATAATTAATAGTATAGCACACTTAAACTGTAGGTCAAGCATTATTCACCCATGGAACAAAAGGTGACCATATCAGTAAATGCCTAAGCAGACCACTGAAATAGAATTATACATATAGATATCAATAAGGCCTGTAATTTTTATTACAAACTTGATACAAAAACAAAAGCACCCTGGTTTATTATTTTATTTTTGTTAGCCTGATTTTACAAAATTATATAAGAGCATCAATTACCTGAAAAAAATATAATTAAGTTATATCACTGAACTTAATATCCAAACATGGTAGAAATACCGGTATATTTGAGTGTTAGTTGACTGTGTAAACTGAATGAGTGTAGGAATGCTTTCAGGAATAATTTTTTGTCGTAAAATTTGGTCCAAGAGGCAGAGACATATTACTCAGTCTAGAGTTCAAATAAACTAAGATACATGAATCTGACCAGAGATATGGCAATTGTTTTTTTTTATAATGTCATTGAATGATTTTTTAGCAGATAGTTAAACTTTCTAAGTTTCTCTTGTTATGGTATTTAAAATATATTTGTATGGTACTGTATTTACAATCAGCAAATTCCACAATATGATGGTACTTTCAGTTCTGCTGCATTTCTAACTACCAGCATATTTAAAATATAATTTTTAGTTTAGGAAGAGGAGCATGATAATCAATCAAATGCCCTTCAATACTGCTATGTTTTAGAGAAAAGTAATTCAGCTGCTCAGAAAGTTTCATTAAAGGTGTGAATGTTTCCTTTTCATACAGAAGCATGTATTTTATTCTCTATTTTGTTTATGTGCATTGCTAATGAAGTTTCTGCAGATATATCAAGTGAATCCTTTTAAAAATGATTTCTCTTTTGGCAGCGAGTCATAGCTTGTCAAAAGGTTACAAAACTAAGGCCAATTGTGTACGAGATTATTGAAAGCTGATTCCATACAGAATTGTGTATTACAGGACGAAATCACAATGGTATGCAATCCTTTAGATGTTTGCAATATTCTAAAGTGTGTACAAAAGCATCTTTTCTTTGAAGCATTGATGCAGCCCTGATTTTTCTAGACTTGCACAGCTACTTGAAAACTAAACCCAGATGTCTTCCTCTATTTGTTGCAGGATAGTCACTTTTCTCAACAATAAGCAGCAGCTCTAAAAACCTTTTATACAACAATGGTCCACTTTATTGACTGAAAGACAAATGCTTTGTCCATGCACATTGCAGAGGTTATTTGAAAGGTTTATACTGGTTTATTAAATGAAGGCTTTTCACTGTTCACTGAGCTGATTGGTTCATAATCATTGGCTTGGCAAATCAGCCATATATTGTAACAGCCATTTTCTTTTCTTATTCCTAGCTTGAAATGGAAGCCTTTATACATACAAGTTGATTGACTTTTTGAATTAAAAAAGTTGATTACATTTTTGTTCAAACTGTTTTTGCTCACCACTCGGTTCATATCAGAAAGTATTTGAGATATGTAAGAGAATGAGAATTCTCACCCCCCCCCCCCCCGGTAAGGAACTACTGAGTCACTTAATATATCCGCCTCATTCTGTAATGTGTTCTTTATAGAATTATAAAAATATAGATGTGGTTTTCTTATTGTAGAGTTTTATGGAATAACAGTACATACCATTCATAGTTCCATAAACCAGCCAGGCTATAATATCCAACAAGAATGTAAACTAAATATTTTTGATGACTGTTTAGAATCATTACTGAATATGTTAACAGTTCTGTTTGACAGAAGTTCCATTCTAGATACACATGAAGATTATAAAATGAAACAGATGACAAATATTCCTTAAAAACTAAGATTATCACAAGTTATTTACATTCTAAATGCATGACTTAATGTTCCTAACGTTTTTCTGAGACACTGCTGCAAGCAATGTGCACTTTTTCTTCACGGTTAAAAATTTATAGAAATGTATGTTGCCTTTTGCTCTTAATTTATGTAATGAGAAACAGTGATAAGTGAATATATTAGTGTCTTGTGTTTTTGGTTTCTTATTACAGCACAGTAAACAGGATTGTGCATGCCGAACATAGTGTACAATAGAGTATACATAGTCTTCCACCTGTGTCCCATTACTATTACCCTATTCTGCTTTGGCTAGCTGAGCAGTGGTGGTGGCTGCGGTGAATTTGGGAATCAATTCATGCCTTTCACTAATGTAATGTCAGTACCATTACCTTGGAGGATGGTGACTCGGGCCACGTTTTACCCCCATCCCGGTTCTTCCTGTCTTTTACAAAAAGTAATAAATCATTAATTAAAGTGTATCTATTGTTAAAACATTTATATTAAAATAATGTTTAAATGTTTAAATTTGTCTTCCAAATGATATAAAATGAAATACGAAGCACTCAATGTCAACAAAAATGCATCACTTAAAGCCCTGAAAATTGGAAGATTCTGCTGCTAATGGCTTATTGCAGGCATTACAAATAAATTTTTGAAGGGCTAGTTGGAACTGCATGAACAGAAGGCTTGAAGATCTTTCCTTGCTTCATCTTTACTAAAACTAAGTATAAAAGTTAGATTTTTTATTTCCATTTCAAAACAAACCACTATTAATCACACAGCGATAATTATATTTGAATTGAGATATAATGATTAGGAAAAATTAAGATTTGGTAATATCTTTGTCATCATATATCAAGATCAACATGATGTAACAAAGGAAGCATGAATTACTGGTCATATTATTACAGAGTATTATAAATTCTTGGTCATTAAATATATAATTAGTGTTATCTGTTGTTCTATTTTTTTAACAGAATAATTCGGTATTCTCATTTTTGGTAAAAGACTAAGAGTGGAAATTTTTACAGACAGAGCTCCAAGCTCAAAATAAAGTGGTATGCCCTGACTATGGAAACTATTACGTAAGGCATGAATAAGTAGGGTTTTCAGGCAAACGTTGCACAGCCATTTGTCTGGGATAGTTTGAGAAGTCCCAAGGTGCTTTTCAACCCTAGAATTCTAGAAGAGAAATGATTAGAACATTATTTTGCCTGTAATTTACTTAGATAATTTTACTTGGGTGCTTTACTGTGCAAACATAAATGATAATTAAAATAATTATCTAGATCATACATGGAATATTTCAGAAAACTCTTTACAGGCATTTTTTAAATATTTATACAAAGTATCTTATACATTCAACTTCAAATTTACAAGACCGGTCATGGATAGGACTGCTCTACCATGTAGAATTTAAAAAGCATGTAGACCATTGAAACATTTACAGGTTCAAATCTTTATTGTTTTAAAATTCTACATGTCTTTTACAGTACAATAATTTGTTATTTAAGTGATCTTTGTATAGTTAATGTACAATGGTTTTTTTTTCCTCCCTGAACCTTAGCCATGAAATATAATTTCATTAATATGATTTTTCTTTTAAATAGAACAATACAAGACTTCTCTGAGGACTGGGAAGGTGTCTCATTTAAATACAAGAGCATAGCTACTTCCTTTCAAGATCTGTGATCAACCCTTCAAAAACTTCAAAGACTGATCCATATTAGCTTAACAAGATACTGTGTTTTTTTTACTTTCTCTTATATTAAACAGCTTTTTAATGCAATAAAGCAAGTTGCAAGAGTTACCTTTTCATCTATTGAGGCAAACTCATGCTGAAGAAAATTATCTGCATGCAATGAACACTCCTGTATTATAAATAACTGATGGTTTATACATATTATAAAGAATCTGTTAAAGAGTGAAAGTAGTTTGATAATGGTTTCACAAAAGGACAGATGCTGGTAATGGTAGTTAACATTTAACATCTAATATGAGCTAATGTATATTTAAACAGGCAATTAACATGGCTAGTAAAAAAGCCATGATATGTAAGATTTGCCCTTTCAGAAAATGAACTCTTTTGGTCCACATTTCTAAAGTTATCTGAATAAAAAATCAGAACAATTAGGCCAGACATTGATGAATTTCTTGTTTCTAAAATATAACACATTAAAAAGAAAAAAAGGATCATAAGAAGCATTGTCATATGACCTCTGTATTAAAAAAATGGCCTGCTACTTGGATTGATGAATGGGCACTCAGGGACTAGCCAGAAAATATGGGATTGAGTTGAGTTTTCCTTATGTGTTATACTTTCTTATTCCATGGTACTGCTTTTACTCTGTAGAATTTTGTACCCAAAGGAACTTTGAATCGGTTTTGTGCCTAAGGAAGAAAGGAAAGAAAGAAATTATTTTAAGGGTAGCATCAGATCTATAACCAACCGTAAACACTATTTTTTGTAGTCTGCAATGCATGTATGGATGGGCACATGCTATATGCATGACATTTTAGGTACTTTAGGTAAATCAGTAGAACATGGCATTTCATATCTTTTTGAACATGGCCTTTCATATCTTTTTATTAATTGAACAATGATGCAAGTAGGAAAAAAGCTGTATTATTCCTCTCAGGAAAATAATGCTCAAATTCTATTATATAATTTAACTGAACCATGAACCACCAACTAACCCTTACCTTTTTTGCCTGACAATATTCTTTTTCCATTACTTTTCCTAACACCCAAGGTCTTCGAGATGTTCCAGAAGCTACAAGAAAAATGTTCATGACTTGAAAACATTATATTATACTGTTCAAGGTTATATGTCTATGTATTTAACCATTTAATAGGGAAAAACCTCCATATATGTAATACCATTTTGATAATAGAGCGAGGTGTAGAGGATAAGAAGAGAAGAGGGAGAGAGAGGAATAGAGGAAAGGGGAAAGGAGAGAAAGAAAAGGCAGGGGACTGGAGTAGGACAGAAGGGGAGAAAGGGGAGAGGAGAGGAGGGAGGGAAGGGAAAGGAGGAGATTTTTATACTTTTATACTTTAAGAAAATACCTTATTTTTATACTTTCCTTAAGAAAAATATGTATATGTATGACCAATTATATATAAGAGTATGTACATTTATGTGTATGAGAAATAAAAATAAAAAACTTTTTTCAAAAAAAAAAGATAATAGAGGACACATAATCGTTTCTCTCTCCTATCTGTATAAAGACCATAAGGACTTCCAGAAATATTATATTACAATATAAACATTATGACATTTATTTGTGCATTAAATGTTTCTACTTAAACATAGTAGTAAGTTTCTAGTATTACTTAGCTGTGTTCATTTGTTTATACATAATTATAAAATATATGTATGTATACATCCTGATAAGTACACAATAGTGCAAACCTTTTTTTATATGTATCATAAAAACACTTTCCAAGGTGATGACACTTACCACACTCACCTGGTTTGAGATCTAGTGCCGTAAGAGATTCCGAGTGTAAAAAATACAAAGTTGGGCTAACAGTAAATAATACATAGTTGTCATGACGTTCATCCAAGATTATGAGAACCAAATCGCCAACCTGAAAACTAGTTAAAAAAAGAAAAAGTTAAGTAGGCAATACATAATACAATATTGAGCAGATATGTATTTACTCGAAAGAAAAATCCCAACTAACAAACACAAAATTATATCCTAAGTATTTATTTTTGTGGTCCATAGAAATATTCTGTAAATCAGGAAATTCTGGTTTGAACTGAAAAATATTCCTTTGTAAACTCGTAATTTTAAGAAAAAGTTTTGTTTTTTTTAATGCAGAAAGTACATGCTGGAGTGGTAGGTGGGTAACCGAAGATGACACTGTCGCACATATTTCAAGTCACAGTTATCTAGTACACAAAAATATGTTCAACCCTAATATATACTAATATGAGCTAATGAAAGATAATCATTTTGAAATCCCAGTGTTTTAAGCATGAAGTTTTCATTGATTAGTGGTCTGATTATTGCGTTAATAATGTTATATATATATATATATATATATATATATATATATATATATATATATATATATATATATATATATATATATATACATATATATATATACACATATATATATATATATACATATACATATATATATATATATATATAACATATAAAACATATATATATATGTTTTCTGAGGTTTTCGCGGGTGTTTGTATGTAGGTCTTTGGTTATTCGGGTCTTCTCCCGCGTAGAATTGGAAGTATCTTGGTGACGTTTCGACAAAGTCTCATTCGTCATCTTCAGGCTGGTGTTCTCGGCTTCGTGCTTCCAGGAGCAATGTGAGATTGCAGCGGTCTCTTCCTTTTAACTGCTAGTGGGGGTGGGAGCTGATTGGGTGGGAGCTTGGCTGTGTTCTGATTGGGTGGAGATGTGTTCTGATTGGTTAGGGGCTTGGCTGTGCTCTGATTGGATGGGGGGTTGGTTGTGCTCTGATTGGCTGGGGGTGTGTTCTGTTTAGGTGGGGGCTTGGTTGTGCTCGGCTTAGTCTCAGTTGCAAGGGGATTTGAGCTGATGAGCTGCATTGTTGTTGTTTGGCTTCGTGTTTGTGGCCGTGAGAGCTCTTCAGTCTGCTTCATGTATGGATTGGAGGGTTTAAAGTGGCTAATGATGCAGCTGTGATCTGGCTTCTGGTCCTTGGTCGTGCCTCATTATCAGTGTGTCTGTTTTCTGCATGGATGTGTGGTGGTGACATCCTGTGTGGCTCTAGTGAGTGTGGGTCTGGTGTCATTCATTGTGTTGGGGACTCGTTTGTCAATAAGGGCGGGTTTCCAAATGGCTGGCAGGCGGGAGGTATCATCTCGTTTGTTCATGCTGTGTGGGCATTTTTCTATCTCGATGGCTTCTCTGATTATTCTGTCATTAAAGTGTTCAGTTTTGGAGATAGTTCTGATCTTTTTAAAGTCAATTTCATGTCCTGTGGCTTTAAAGTGTTGGACCACGGAAGAAGTTGGTTCCTATTTTTTGACTGAGTTTTTGTGTTCTTCAATGTGTGCACTTATATATATATCTATATATCTATAGTAAATGATAAGCAAGAAATTCCATGTTTCTTACATTAAAAAAAAAACAACAACTCTGTGGCTCACGTTAAGAAGCAACAGCCATAGTATACTTAACTGTTTTTTCCCCCTGAATGATATATTTAAATTTTCTTAAACTTTTCAGAAAATAAATTAATTACTAAATCCAAGATCCAGGGAAATACGCAAAGTGGCAAAATACTCCTAATCGGCTTTTATTCAAATTTCACTGTTCCAGCTGGAGAGATACATCTCTATGAATAATGAGAGTATTCAAAAATAGTTCTTAGTGATTTTATTGGAAAGAAAATGTAGCAGAAGTAATACGAATTCTGGATTCTCTAAGAGAAAGACATTTGGAAAGGAAGAAATATTTTGTATTTCCTGGTAGTGTAATCTATAACAATTATTACTACAACCGGCCATATTCTAATAGGGAAAGAATAAACAATTGGAGACTTCTTTTATGGGCTAGGTTTTGGAATCAATAAGATATAGAACAGCAAAAATCGGATAGTCACATTCTTTTCACGTATCATTTTAAAAAGGGAAATTTCTACAAGAAGTCATTAACTGGGATGCCTGGGTTAGATGCATATCTTAATTGAATTTACTCACAGTGCACAACAAAACTGCTGGACTCTTGTAGAGTTTCGGATGGCTTCAAGATTTTATAAAACTAGTTAAGGTTTTTTAAACCAATAATAAATATAAGGGTCAGCAGTCTGAGGACAGGAATTGTAATTAGCAGTGCGCATCCATGCTTTTTGAATTTGTTTTCAAATTCTTGTACAAGTTAACTTGTATCTATTCCAACAAAAACTGCATGGTAACTTTTATTAAGTCTTTAAAAGTAGTGGTAGGGAAGGGATTCAATTTTTGTTTTTGCAAATAAACAAATGTAAATAATTAACCTACTAATAGTTTTCAGACATACTGGTTTTGATCTGTATTAATGATCACAGTGATATTTTTAAGAAGAATTTAATTTAAAAAACATTTCACAATTAATAACATATATACTTACTCTCTGATAGCAATTTTTTCAGAATGTCTTAGAGAAACTGAAGACATGCTTTGAGACATCTGAAAAAAGTAACATTACTATTATTTTCCTATTATAGCAAATATGATAAAGCATGTTCTAGGCATAGGTTAATATTGATTAATCTTGTAACAGATGTTGTTCTAACAAATAAAAGTTTTTTTTCTTTATTATCAAAATAATGTGAAATGTGAAAGGCATCTGATTTCGTTCAGACAACTCTATCATGACAGACAGACAGGAAACTAATCTTCCTGTTTTTTAAAACAAAAAGAAATGCTCTCTTCAAAAGCTTTTCTTCTAAAAATATTTATGCATTCCTAAGCTACTGCTGACGTTGGCAGACCTTCAGATGTCGCCGTAGCAGCCTTATCAGAAGCCATGAAAAAAAAAAAGCCATCTCCACCGGAGATTTGCCTCAGAAAAGGAAAGAATTATGATGCCTTTTGCTGGACTCCCATCAAGTGGCAGGTAAGGGGGGAAGGTTCTATGGCTCTCCAAACGGCAGCATAGCCCCCCCACACACACATACAAAGAAAAAAAAAAGATGAGAGAAGAAAGCTCCAAAATGCACTCAGGGCTTCCCTCCCTGCTCAGCAAGCAACCCAGCCCAGCCACGGCATCACTCCTCTGCACCCAAATGGGAGATGATGAAGAAGCCCAAAGACACCGTGAGCAGGCTCACAGACCCCCACAATGGGAGGAGAGGCCACTGAGGGTGGAACCACCCCGATTCAGAGGGAAATTTGATGGGGATCCGGACCTGCTAGCTCAATTTCTCGATGCAGCTGAGATTTACATCGAGCGTTACGCACACCTTTACCCTTTCCCCAGGGCCCTGGTCAGTGCCATCGCAGAAGGTCTGGAGGGAGAAGCAAGGAGCTGGTCAGCAGCCCAGTACAAATACAGGGCCCCCCAACTTCAAGATGCAGATGGTTTCTTACAACTGCTGCGAGCCCGTTTCGAAGAAACAGGGGACAATCCCTATGTAGAAGATGAGCTCAGGCACCTAATGCAGAGGGGGAAGCCTGTCCAAGAACATATCCGTGAGTTCAGGAAAGTTGTTGGGACTTTACCTCCTTTGCCTGAACGACTGCTAGTATACTTCTTTAGAACAAGCTTAGATAAGCAAATCGCCCAAGTGACTGCTTATCGAGATATTCCAAACCGACTGTCTGACTGGTTTCGGATAGCGACGCAAGTTGAGAGAGGGCTACGTGCCAACAACATGCTAAAACAACCATAGGCAAAGGAGAAAACCCAGCTGGACCAGGAACCGTCTATCAGACCAGAAACTACAGCATCACGGGCCACCCAGAGGCCATCCACCCCACGGAGTCCACTGAGGTGCTACAGGTGTGGGGGAGTTGGGCATTTGGCAGCAGCGTGTGGAACCCCGGGGCCAAAAACAGGGCCCCTGGCCAAGGTACGACTGGAACGAGGACCCGGGCACACCACCAAGGCACCATTAAGACTTTCCCCGACTGCAGAAGTTTTTGCCCATCTGACTGAAAATAGGGGGAGCTCCGATGATGCGAATCGACCCCCCGAACTGTATGAGGGCGATGACGATGGTGAAAACGACCCAATGGTGAGCGCACCCATCCACCCTTTTCTTTTCCCCATATGCCTAACAGCCCCAAAAACAGGTACCCAAGGGACTTTTCAAGCCTTAGTAGATTCGGGTTGCACGAGGTGCCTGATTAACCTACCCACAGTCCTAAAACTGGGGATCCAGGCTAAAAGGCTCAGCCACCCAATCCGTTTTCAGCAAGTTGATGGATCCCTACTAGGGGGGGCGGATGCCACACATTTGACCAAGCCGGTGAAGCTGGAGCTAGCGGATCACTGGGAAATGATTCGGTTCATAATAGCCCCCAAGATGACCAACCCAGTCATACTGGGACTCTCCTGGCTGGACAAGTGGGGCCCCACCATCTGGTGGCAAGAAGGGACCCGCAGACTGAGGATAGCAAGGGGACCCCACCCCCTGCCACCACAACCAGAGAAAACGGCCCCTCCTCCCACCCAGGGGGTCCAACCCCTTCCTCTAGAGGGACAAAAGACGCCTCCAACACAGGTGCCCAACCCGCCCTGTAAAGGGACAACAGAGCAACTGGCGGCCACCTCCAGCACCTCCCACGGCCAGAACCAGATCCCAAAAGAGTACCAAGACTTGGCAGAAGTATTTAGCGAGACCGAGTGTGACGTACTACCACCCCACCGCGACGCCGATTGCGCTATTGAAATCATCCCTGGTTCGAAACTACCAAAACCTAAATTGTATGGCATGACACCCCGTGAAATGCAAGAACTGCGAAAGTACATAGACAAGAACCTACAAAGGGGTTTTATCGAACCAGCCAAACCACGGGTAGCGGCACCAGTTTTCTTCAGGGAGAAGAAAGACGGCTCCATGCGTCTGGTGGTCGATTTTCGCGGGATAAACTGTGTCTCCGTGCACAACTTATACCCCCTCCCCCTCATGAAAGACATGCTAGCTCACTTGGCCAAAGGGAAGGTTTTTACCAAACTAGACCTTCGTGAAGCCTACTACCGCATACGCATCAAGGAAGGAGACAAGTGGAAGACAGCATTTAATTGCCCCCTAGGAAGTTTTCAATTTAAAGTGATGCCTTTCAGACTACAGGGAGCACCGGCGGTGTTCATGCAACTGATAAATGAAGTTTTACATGATCACCTTTATAAGGGGGTCCTCGTCTACCTGGACGACATTCTCATTTACACAGAAACCATAGACGAACACATACCCCTTGTCCGCCAGGTGCTCGAAAAACTGCTGAAAGCGAACCTCTATGTCAAACTGTCGAAATGCGAGTTCCACCAGTCATGGCTAGACTACTTAGGTTACCGAGTGTCCAATGAGGGGATAGAAATGGACCCAGCCAAAGTACAATTGGTCCTTGACTGGCGCCCCCCACGCACCCGCAGACAACTGCAAAGCTTCTTGGGGTTCGCGAACTTCTACAGACAATTTATCCCCTCTTTTGCAAAAATTGCCAAACCTCTAACCGACCTCTTAAAAACAGGGAGTCCAGCAACAAAACCTCGCCCAGGACAGCCTCTACAGTGGAGCCCGGCCTGTCTACAAGCCTTCGAAACACTAAAAGAAATGTTTGCAAAAGAACCAGTCTTGAAACATCCTGACCCCAACCAGTCTTTTGTCATCCAAACAGATGCCAGCGACGTGGCAGTGGGAGCGGTTCTACTCCAAAAGAACAGCCAAGGGAACCTTCAGCCCTGTGCTTACACTTCCCGCAAATTCACCGACACAGAGAGACGCTGGGCAGCATGGGAAAAGGAAGCGTTTGCAGTGAGGTGGGCGCTGTTGACCTGGCGACATCTGCTAGAAGGAAACCAGACACCGTTCGAGGTTTGGACTGACCATAAAAATCTGGAGGCCCTTAGGACCCCGCGGAAATTATCACCCAGACAAGTCCGATGGGCCCAATACTTCAATCGGTTCAACTTCGAGCTGAAACACATCCCAGGGGGGAAGAATTTTCTGGCCGATGCCCTCTCCCGAATGCCCCAGTACAACAGTGAACGGGAGCAGGTGGTGAATGTCATCATCCCCTCGCCTCAAGGAGTGGGTCAAGTAACCACCAGACGCCAGCATCGCGACCAGCAGGGCCAACCAGCGGGTGACCTGACGACACGGCTCAAAACAGAGACATTGGCGGACCCCTGGTTCCGGGACAATCAGCATCTTTTGACGAGGAACGACGTAGCATGGAAAGGGACGAAACTTTATGTCCCAGAAACTCTACGCACCCTAGTCCTCAAAAGGAGCCACGATGTTAGACCAGCAGGCCATTTCGGTTTTCTAAAGACTCTGCACTTAGTACGAAGACAATTTTGGTGGCCTCACATGAGGAAAGACGTGGACAGCTATGTGAAGAGCTGCACCATCTGTGCCACGATGAAAACCCGACCAGGAAAACCTCCTGGGTTACTGCAGCCAGTAGCTGAACCGACAAGACCATGGGAGGAGATTGCAATGGACTTTATAGTAGAACTGCCGAAGAGTGGCGGAAACACAGTGATCTGGACCGTAATAGACTTATTCTCCAAACAGGCACATTTCATACCCTGTAGTGGGCTACCCTCAGCCCGCCAATTGGCCAAGCTGTTTGTGAAACACATCTACCGCTTGCATGGAGTACCCAGAAGAATCATCTCCGACCGAGGTGTCCAGTTCACAGCGAAATTTTGGAGGGAATTCCTACGATCCATAGGATCATCCCAAGGTCTCAGCTCAGCATTTCACCCGAGCACCAATGATGGGGCGGAGAGACTGAATGCCATGATAGAGCAGTACTTGAGGTGCTATGTAGACTACCAACAGTCGAACTGGGCGGACCTCCTATCTTTTGCGGAGGTCGCGTACAACAATGCTGTCCACAGTAGTACAGGACTAACCCCATTCAAGGTAGTGAGTGGCATGGATTTTGTCCCCATGCCAGAATATCCCAGGGAACCCCCTTCTTCAGTCAGTTTGAACGATTGGATGGCGATGCTAAGAGAATCCTGGGAGAACGTCAAAAAGGCATTAGACAAGGCGGCACAGGCTTATAAGAAGCAAGCAGATAAGCACCGAGCCCCTCAAAGACTGTTCCGAGTAGGAGAGAAGGTCTACCTCTCCACCAAGTACTAGAGACTCAAACTCCCAACTAGGAAATTGGGCCCGAAATTTATAGGACCATTTCCTATAGTAAAAATAATCAACCCGGTCACGGTACAATTGCAGTTGCCCCGGTTACTAGGAAAGATACACCCCGTTTTTCACAGTAGTCTTCTGAAGCCTGTGGTGGGGTCAACTTTAAGACCGGTGCCACGTGATCCCCCAGGGCCCTTGATCATTGGGGGCCAAACTCATTATGAAGTACAGCGAATTCTCGATTCGAGGTGGCACAGAGGCCGCCTCCAATACTTAATTAAGTGGAAGGGTTACCCATCATCAGAAGCATCATGGGTGAAGAGCACGAACATTCAAGCTGACCGCCCTATAGCTAAATTCCATGCAGATCACCCAGACAGGCCGGGAGGGGGTGGGACACAGTCCCAGATGGGGTAATGGTATTAGACCTGTTGTTTTATCTTGTGCAAGTTTTGCTGAAGAATGAAGGGAGGGGGGCCGGATGTCAGCTTCTCAGTGCTGACATAGTAAAGAGGGGGTTAAATTCCTGTGAGATTATTAAGAGAGAGTGCCGTAGAGTGATTTAGATAATGACCAATAGAATAAGGAAGCAAGCCAGGAAAGGGAGGGATGATGGAGCAGAGGTCATTTCCTGGCTGCATATGAGTCCGTGAAGATGTTGTTCTAACAAATAAAAGTTTTTTTCTTTATTATCAAAATGTGAAAGGCATCTGATTTCGTTCAGACAACTCTATCATGACAGCTGATTTACTGTTTGCAGCAATAACAATACATTCCATTCATTAAAAACATATGGCTATGATTAATACCTTTTTATCAACCCTTTTAGAATTTCTCATTTAGAGAACCTAGAGTATATGTCTGTCATGAAATCAGACCTACAAAAAAAATTAGGATGCTCAGTTACAGTGATGATGAGCTGGAAGATTTGAAAGGATAGGTTAGATAGAGATAGATCATTATAGAAAAAATCATAGTAGTCACTAGAAGTTGAAAATGATTTGATGGCACATAATGATCATCAAGTTTATTTGGTTTCTTAATATTGTACCAAGAAAATGTTCAGTCAGTATTTTGGTTGCTTTAGTAATTCAAATAAAGTAGGTAGTTTTTGCTTAGGAACTATCGAAGAAAGGGAGATATGGCTGCCATCCGCTCTTTGAGTAGGAGCCTTGATTCCCAACAGAACCCCCAAGTTATCCACTTTTCTACTACAGTTGTACCAATGAGCAGTTGCTAAATGAGGCAGCCACTAAACAAGGGTTACTTGCAGTAGTGGTAACTGCTAAAGAAGTGGCAAAACTATCTTTAAGTTATTCATTGCACATTTGAATATTTTTTAATAAAGCTAATATAAATCCTTTTTTTACATATATAAAAAGAAAAAGTTTTCTTTGTTGTGTATTTCTTACTAATCAAATACTTATTAAATCAGACTTTAGATGTTTCCAAATGTTCCATTGGGATTTACAGCTTCTAAAATAAATATAGTCTTTTCTCATGAGAAAAGTCCCCAGTCTTAAAAATTGGAAAGCAAGTTATTTAAATCCATGAGATCAACTTTAATTTTGTTGTGAAGCCACAAAATGGAAATGTGTTGTCTGATGACTGTTCCGAGTCACTATCATTAGTTGTGAACCATGATTCAAGAAGTGAAATGTCTATTCCTAATTCCCAGTATTGTGTTGCTAACTGACCCTTTAATTTTAAGAGAGATGAAGTGAAAAGCAGGAGGAAGGAACAGATCTTTTTCTATTCTCTCTAACCTATTGATCAACATTTTCCTTTAAAATTAAAATACAGTGAATACCCTACCTCATAACAATATATTCCTTAGAATACATTTTTTAAAAATTAAATTGACTGACTTTATCTATTCTTTCAAATAAATTTTTAATAAAATTTACAAATCTTACCAGTCTTTGATTGAGCCTTTTATTTTCCTCCTCTTTCAATTGCAGAGTCTATAAAAAGATGCATTTTATTACTTTACCCAATATATAATTATATATTAATATTGTATAGCTTTATACTGGTAAATGCATTCTCAGTATTTTAAATTGCAATCCTATTCATACCCTCTTGACATGAAATAGAGAAAATGAAAATCTGTTGTCTGAAAATGTCATATATGAACAAATTTTGTACCTCCCAAATAAGAACACAATGTATAGATGTACCATGAATTGTGTAGAATAAATAAATAAATAAATAAATAAAATAAATAAATAAATAATAAATAAATAAAAAATCAGAACACCAAATACAAGCTGGGCGGATATGATCTCGTAGATGACCCTCACTCTGTCAAGGACCTTGGAGAATTCATCTCAAATGATCTAAGTGCCAGAGTTCACTGTAACAGCATTGCCAAAAAGGCATTAAGAGTTGTTAACCTAATCTTGCGAAGCTTCTTCTCTGGTAACATTGTACTGCAAACTAGGGCATACAAAACCTTTGCTAGACCAATTCTCGAATGCAGCTCATCTGCCTGGAATCCACACTATATATTGGACATTAATACAAGTGAGTGAGTCCAGAGATATTTCATGAGAAGAGTACTCCACTTCTCTGCTCACAACAGAATACCTTATGCCACTAGGCTTGAAATTTTGGGCTTGGACAACCTAGAACTACACCGCCTATGGTCTGACCTAAGCATAGTACACAAAATTATCTGCTACAACGTCCTACCTGTCAATAACTACTTCAGCTTCAACCACAACAATACACAAGCACACAATAGATAGAAACATGTGGTAAACCGCGGTAAACTTGATTGCAGAAAATACGACTTCAGTAACAGAGTCATTAATGCCTGGAATGCACTACCTGACTCTGTGGTTTCTTCCCCAAACCTCCAAAACTTTAACCTTAGACTTATGGGGCGTGCATAAGCACACCAGCGTGCCTACTATCCCTGCCCTAATGTTCCCTTTTATATGTATCCATTTCATATATTCATAATTATGTTTATACTTATATGTTACCTATTACATGTTTGGTGAAATAAATAAATAAAGAAACAAACAAACAAATATAAATAAAACAAATAAATAACCAAAATTTGTTCCTGAGTAAACATGGGATTAAAATTCAAGATGAAATATTTAGCTCTCTTATTCAGGAACCCAACTTTACGTTTGTGTATATATGTATGTTTTGTGTGTGCTAGGATTGTGTATGTGTGTATGTGTGTGTGCTAGGATTATATTCTCATGATTATAGTAAACTAAGATGTTCAATAAAACTTCAGAGAATTTGAGCTATACATCTGCATTTCAATTTTGTTAAATCACAATGTTTGTCTCAAAATACCAACCACTTCATTTAAATTTATATTACCAAATATAGAAGGTGAATGATAGCAATAGAAAACTTCCATTTTTGTAAGCAAGCACCCAAGAAATTCTGATGTTTGGAAAGCAAAGCAGGTACCTCTAGCATGTACTCTTTATTTCTTTACTGCAACTATGCTAGGCAATGTGTGATAGAATATAAAGACAAACCTTTCTTAGAAGAAAATGTGCTAGAGGTTTTTATACCTAAATCATTAAGCTAAATAGAAATTAATCCCTTAAACCTTAAAGGATTCTGTACATAAAATGAGTGCTCTATTGCTGAATTATGGAAATACCCCTTAGTTACATAACAGGTATCTATCTATATCAGAAAATAAGCTTTTATATCTTCCTTTATATGTCTAGTGTTTACCAGGAGCACAGGATAAATTTAATCACCCTTAAAAAACAATCAAAACCAAATACATCTTAAAATTAATCTGGGCTCCTAGTGATTACGTAGACATCTTCCTGAGGTTGTTTTTTTTTTTTAACTATACAAAAGTAGGTTTTCTTGGTCTTCTTCTAGGATCTTTTTTTTTAATCTTTACTCAGAATCTCTGATTTAAAATAAAATAATTAAAATAAAATATTTCTCTATATCAGAGAAATCATAAGTCACAACTCAGTACCAGCTTTGATTTCTAGCCTGCCTTCATGCCCATAAAACTCAGAAATCATTAATGTAACAGCAAACACAACTGTGCAAGCAGATTAGTGCAAAATCAGACTGCTGTGAATGCATGTGGGTCTTGTAAACATGGATGCAAGTGGGGATTGGTTCATGCAAAACAAAGGGGCTAGGTCTGATTAACACAGAGCTGAAGGACTAATTGGGGAACTAAGAAAACACCCAGAAGAAGACAATAGTAAACAGCTTCCATTGGGTTATCAAGGCACTGGCATGGATATATTCATGAAGTCAGCATGTTAGCTCAATACGAAGGACACTTTATTTTAATTGTTAGTATAACATGAATAGGACTGGATATATAATGGATATATGGGAAGAAAAAGGTAGGCTTCTTCCCAAACCTTAATTTTGCTTAGCATTACCAGTAATGCTGCTAAAAATTGAGACTGGCTTAAAAAGCTACTCACTTTTTCTAACATCATTATCCTCTGTTTTTCTTCAGACATCTGGACATTTTCACTAAAAAAAAGAAAGCAAGATAGAAGAAATTAACAAGTAATGAAGTTTTTTTTTATAAAAAAAATAACCTGTCTGGCTCTTCAACGTATTTATGATTGTTAAAAAGGAACTTTCAATAGTATAACAAACAACCAAGAAAGATTAACAGCTGTTTAGCATTGCCAAATGACCCTAAATACTTTGACATAGATGTGTCAAACAAAAATGAATAAAAGTGGAGTGTATATAATATGTTCAACTTTTCCCATTTCATGCAAGCCTCATGTATACAGATACATACAGAGCAGCAATTGAAGCTGCCTTTCTTATACCAAATATTCTGGAGAAGATAAGAGTCTTATTGGGGGTAATTAGAAGTTGGGCAGATAAAGAAACCAAACTGGGACAGATGTCATCAAATGAATTGCCTATTAGTAATGGGATGGAATATTGCCTAGGTATCAGTCACTACTCTGAGAGGCACAGAAGCAGCAAATGATACTTCTGGGTATTTGGATGATGTGTTTCATGTAGGTTATTAAGAAGGTTCTGAAGACTAAGAGACTAGATGTGGCTTAATAAATACACCTGTGCTCAATTCTTGTAATATTTTCATTTAAAAAGGGAGTTGAAGGATAATAAAACTTCAGTATATAATAGAAGTGACTGTGAGAACCACCCAGGACTGCCTCGGCAGACAATTCCTTCAATCCTGAGAAATGATTATATGTGCAACATGTAAGAAAATATGAGTGAACAAAGTATCGGTAGTAATAGAAAATGATGAGCTACAAAAAGGTCTATTGGTACCAATATGCCTGCATTTAATTGGATTAACTTCATTTAGTGAAGCAGGATAAATTCTTTATTAATGCCAGACATATGTAATTCTGAACAGATCAGCTAGTTTAAAAAGATAAAGGTGAAACAATTGTCCATCTATTTATACATGACTTTGTCATGGTGACCACAGATTTGGAGGAGACCGACAATGAGCAGCCAGCTCCACGGTTACATGAAAGATTATTGCTATCTGAGCAGGCAGAGATGAGGCTGACCAGTAACCATCTCTGAAGATGAAGAGGCTAAACTGCCATCTCCTCCCAGTGCAAGGCCCCACTGTGTGGAGAGGAGGGCAGAGGTGTTCTCAAGTGAGGCAGCTTGCAAGGAAGGAATCTTGTTCTAAATAAACAACACTAGGAATGCTTTTTGTTTAAGAAGGGCAGGAAGCTCAAAACTCTCAACTGATAACAACTACCCTTAACTCCTACTTCATATGCCTCTTGACTCCTGACAGGTAAGCCCCGACTCTGGAAATGGATTGGCTGAGGAACAACCTTCCATGAAGTTTCCACCCTTGTACTTTGCCTGACCATTCTCTTGCCTGTTGTTTGGATTAGAGCTCTTTTAAGGCAAGCGTGCTAAAACTATGCAATATCATTTTACTACCACCACATGCATTTGACATACATTTTGATATTAAGGGATTAGAAGCCTCTTTCAGTGTTTTCTGCTGTTCAAAATGCTTAATATAAAACAACATTCCTCATAAATCCGAAAGCTGAAACTTCATAAAACATATGTAAAAATTAAACTGATGTGGTGGAAAAGTGTTTTTGTTCTCCACCTAAACAGAGGGTCAAATGAAATCTGACTAACTAATAATTGAGGATTTGGCAGTGATTCACATTTTAATTTTAAATATATTATCTTTTAAAATAAATAGATAATAATAAGACGTGTGTTCTAACAATCAAACCTTATATATACGTTTAGCATGATAATGATACAATTGTATAAAAAATACTCAGGAAAAAAACTTAGGACCAGCACTTTAAATGGGGTAGGGGAAACATATGTCATTCATTCTATAATATTTAGATATTTATTTCAATGCAAAATGACTTACTTTACAGTCATCATGCTAGTTTCTAGTGTGGAATCAATTTTTCCTTCTTCTGCTGTATCAGAACTCAAACGTTCAGTTTCTGATGTGAAATCAGCTGCACAAGCTCCAGAAGGTTCCAGAATAGGAGGCAAGCATGTTGATGAAACAAGATTGCTATTTTTCAGCTTATTAACTTCTTCTTCAAGTTTCTTCTTCTCTTCAAGTAAACGAGCACGATCTTCAGAAAGACTTTCAATCAGATCTGAGCAAGGCATTTCAATGATTTATATTTAATATTGCACTGAACAACTGCTATGGTATGCAACCCTAATGTAATACATTGCATGCTTACCCTTGTCTCTTTCTTGCTGCTGTTTTATCAATTTCAATTTGTCACTAAGTTCATTGATTATATTTTCTTTTTTCAGCTTTTCTCTTATTAGAACAGTGTTAAATGTAGTCTGAAAAGATAGCATTAAAATTAATTTTGGTAACACAATGAACAAAATGTAGATGTACACACCCTTAAGTGGATAATCCTTAATAGTATTAAAACACATTAGAAGCTTTTAGATGCACAGGCTTGGAACACATCTAACATTAAATTGTCCTGTTGCATTTAACTCTAAATAACATTGATGTTTAGAAATTGTGATATAAAAACATTTCTTCATGAGCACAAAATTAAGTGAAAATTTGCTAGATATGAATACTTGAGAGATACAAAGATGACTTGTAGGTATGATTGATTTCTTTACTCAGGTCAGCATCTATTGTTTCAGTTGCATTGCATTTTTTCTGTCTGAGCATATGTATTTTTTTTACAATCATAGATATCCCATTCCTGGGATATCAAGTTTCAGTAATGTAAAAGAACTCAGTGAAGACCCAGTTAAAAGGAATATGGATTCTAAAAGAAAAGGAATTGCCCCAAAGCCAGGCAATCATACTTTACATACAAAGACATAAGGATATAATCAACTTTTGAAATTTGAGGAATTTATTATCCAGACTGGCAAAACCAAAAAAGATTCCAATTATTTTGTATTATCTCCCTGACAAGAAAATCTAATCTGAAGTCATACCTGCTGTTCTGCAGTGAGTGATGTTCGTATGTTTTGCATTTCTTCATTTTTTCTTTTCTCATATTCTTCAAGCTGTTCCAAAAACTTCACTTTCTCTTCCTGGAGTTTTTCTTGAAGTTCTGCAACCAAGCTTGAAGCAGACGATTCAAATGAACTTGAAAGAGGTAAAAAAATATTTATATAATCAAACAATCTGTAGTAGTAAAAAAAAAGTGGGCAAAACCTCAGTATCATTTAATTTGGCATACGTAAATATAGTTAAAAATAAAAAGCTTTGATTAATATTAGTTGCTTTAGCAATTACCAGATGTTAGTATGTTTTGGGAAAAAATAGGTCTGGCCTTGCAATAATAACCTATTTACAAAATCCCAGCCAATTTTAAAAAATGAATTCAGACCTCCAGCAATGTAGTTTTTCCAATAGTTATCTATATTTACATCTGTTGTCTCACCTGACACCACTTCAACTGAACAAACAGTATATAGCAAAGCAAAATCAACAGAATAAAAGATACTTTAATAGAAACAAGTAGCTCAAAACTCAACAGTTTAAGTATTCAATTGGAATAACTGGTCACTTCATTACATTTATGGAACAAGACTAAATGTTATTGGCCAGAAAACAGAAGAGACTGAAACCTGAACCTCCTACATTCACTCAAAAGGTGTTTTTTTTCTTCTTCTTCAAGACAACTGGACTGTTTTTTCCTTGAGGAAGAAGAAAACATTTCACTTCTCATACAAGAAGCTTCATCAGTTCTGATAGATCTTCTTGGATGAGAAGCGAAACATTTTTTTCTTCTTCCTCCCCACGGGGAAAAAAACAGGCCAGTTGTCATTTGAAGAAAAAAAAAGCACTTTTAAGACAACTATGACCTGGATGACCGAGAATCTCCACATGCACTCCTATATCCACCTTATCCAATAAGAAAGGAGTGATTCATAAAGGTGTCTGAAACAGAAGGAAAACATGCCTATTTCCTTTTCCTTTAAAAGAGTTCAGGGTGGAATGTTTGTTCCCTGATGCCACCTGAGCAGACATCTTTATAATATGAAGCTAGTAATTAAAGTCAACTTCAGATTTTTTTTAATTTTGAGGATTTAAATGTGGATACTCATAATCTTGGTCAAGCTATTTAATTGTCATAGGACATAGGACATCTACTCAACGTACTTACTAGTGATTCAAAATTAAGAGCATATTGTTGCAAGGAAAAAAGAATCATCCCGTATTCTTGGACTGTATAGTTGATCGGCTATTAATATATATTTCTGTTTAAGAAGTTTGGTTTAACAACTCTGGATTTTTCTTCCTTGATTTATTTTTATTCAGTGTCTTGCTATATTGTTAGATGAAATATAGTTGTTATACACTGCAGCTAATTAACATTTGCTAGCACTATACATAAGAGTACAGTGAGCATTTCAACCAACCTAATGACCTCCAATCTTACTGGGTTTGTTCCAGAGCTACTTTATCTATCTACATTTAACTGTTATTTTTTACAGCATTATCCCAGGAGAAAATACATACAAATTATACCATATTTGTTCTCCCTCTTTTAATCGTAATCTGAAGAATTTTCTACCACGTCTGAGAGAACTAGCAAGTTCTCCTACAAGCCCTGGCTTGTAAGTTTGCCCTCTCATCAAATTTCCGGTATTATACCAGTGATTCCATGTAACTTCTTTGCTGAAGTCCTGGGTTGAAGTGTGTGTGATAGAAATACCCAAGGATCGAAGTTTATTTTCCTAGTTTCAGCATGCTACAATGATGTTAAAAACGAAAGAGCACCAGAACTAAATGGAAACAACTGTAAACTGCTTTAAAAGTTTACAAATAAATGATATATACAAATGTTCTAAATAAATACACAAACACAAATTACATATTGAATGTACTAGTTTATCAAAATTAATTATTTTAAATATGCATTGTTCCCCATGCAAGCTCAGTTTATGAAATGTCTGAAAATATGACTAAGAATAATTTTATTCATTAAATATTACAAGTTAATGTATTGTAGGATTATTCATGTATTTATTAAAACAAAATATTCGGAGATTTGGATATTCAATCAAATATGAATATAGACAGAAATAAATTATAATACTTTCACATCTGTGTCATTTAATCAATAGCAGATTAATTCTATATAATTACTCATGTATTTAGCATAATCCTTTATTTCACCAATTTCAATTAAATTGAATTGGAGATGCCTACAAGTGTTTCATCTTGATGCCATATACAATCTACATCCATTTTTAAGTACCTTTTGCACTTCTCAGGTTTATATTTTATTATCATAATTTTAAAAACTAAAACTTTTTGCTACAACAAAGGCCCATATCGTATTTTCTTCAAACATTTAACTTATTAAATTTCTTGTAAAACTAAGACAAGTTTTCAAGAACGGTTTGTGCTTTGTGTTCTATTTAACATAAATAAAATAATCTACTGGTTAATAGGAGATCTTTTGTGAATTACAACTCCATAAATTATATATATATTTATTTGCAGTGGGGACTAGAATTTCAGTCCTTGAGCAAAACCGACTCTTAAGCAAGACAACCATGTGATTATTTCACTCAATAACAGCAATCCTGTCACCCCTGGTTGTGACGGAGTGGTTAAGTGGATGGAGGCCCAGGTAAGGAGTATAAAGTGCCTTGGAAATGTGTGTGGGAAAGCCCTGAGTTGGCGGGGGTGGGGGGAGAGAAATTCATCATAAGGCTGCAGGAATGAACTAAAATGAAGCTCCATGCCTGCAGCCTGGCAAACTATTTTCCTTCCCCTCTTTCCACTGAGGAAAAATTATTTATTAGGGTGCAGGAACAGAACTTCAGGATTTCCATGGGAGGGTATAAACTCCATACAGAACTGAAATTCCTTCCAGCAGGAATTCTTTCAGCCAGCCCCAGAAACAAGGAGTCCTCTCAGCAGACAATAGCAGCTTGGAAATTTCCCTGGTGGCTTTCCATTGACTTTCTGGGGAAGCGGCAGAGAAGATTGCAAATGGCAATCATATGATCACTGTGCTTAGACAATCAGTCATAAACATTAACAGGCTGCCAAGCACTGAGATCATGATAATGTGACCATGCAGGGTGACACAATGCATTACAATGGCTTAAAGTGCTTTTTTTACACGTATAGCTCTCATAATTTGTCTTTAAAAGGTTAAACAACAACCTGTGACATGGTGGGTCATACTTTTAGAGATATTTCCTTACTAGGTTCCTCATTGCTTTCAACAATGACAGTAATGTACTGAAAACTTCTTAAAAATACAAGGAGATATTAAACTGTATCTGCCTTAAAAGTAGCCCTTGTTGAATTGTATAGCACAAACATCAGAAGTTGACTACAGGAAATGTTTTATGGCATTGTTTATTATATCATAAAATGTTTTATGATAATCTTATGCAACAAAATGTTTTATAAAATTTGCTGAATTTCAAGTCCATGTGATTTTGGATGCATTCTGTAAGATAACCCATTTAAGGTACCTTGGCTGAAAAAGTTTGACCTATGACCATCTGCCCACATAAAGGCTACAGACATGACAGTTTTAGTATTATGTAGATTAAATAACTATTTAGAAAGTAGCAAGTACTGAATTATGTTCAACTATACAATTTTGTTCATTTTCAAACAGATAGCACAATTTTACAAAGCTTACGCTAATTTATAATAAGCTTGACTCACAAAACAAATCTGATTGTTACATTTAAAAAAGAATAAGCATGAGTTGAAACATAGCTCGTATAACTCCTAATACAACAGCTTTGAGTAGATGAAGGATAAAAGCAAATAACAATTTGAATAACATTTTGCAGGAGTAACTAGAAATTCAAAGTTTTACCCAACCAGGAGTACAAGATGTTTTGTGAGTAATTTGTAGGTATAGATATTTCAAATACATATGAGTAGTTAAATCTACATATAATCATTTGTTTGAAAAATACCTCTTCTATGAAAAAACTTTCCACATCAAAGGGAAAGCTTTTAAATAACCTTTTTGTGATGGCAACTTTTTAATATGGGAGAAAATTTTAATGTGCACCATTTCTAAAAAAATCCCAATGTCTTCGATCCACTAGGATAATGCAGTATAAATCCAAAGCAATATGTGGCCCTATATGGGATGGTTTGAAATAACATGTCATTCAGTATTAAAACTTAAAGAAAATAACTAATAACTCATTTCCTCAGTATAACTCATGGAATAATTGGAATAAAAATTGATTTGTATGTTAGCATAAGAGATAGGCTGAAGATATCTGTGGGAAAAATATATGGCTGGCTGAGCGAACAGACAAGCAAACTGACAGAAGAGATCCTCCTGTAATTTTATATTCTATTTTTTCAACTCATACACAATATATTCAGGGTTGTTGTTGTCATTTAAAATATTAGAAGGTACCCTAATTCATACAATACCTCTGATTAACTTGCATCTCAAGTTGCTGGATTTTTTCCAAAAGTTCTTTTTCAATGGCATTCCTCTGTAATTCAAATTCTTTAAGAGCATTTTGTACTGCATCTTCTTTTTCACAACTGAGTTTCTGTACCATCTCTTTCCTGTCTTGTTCATGGGTAGCTATTAATAGTTCTTTTTCTTCTATGAGTTTCTCAATAGTGTCTTCATATTTCTTCTGCTGTTCACGCAAAGCTAAAAGCTCTTCTTTTTGTTTCTGTACAGCATTCATTTCTAATTCCAGCTTACTTTGCAATTCTTTAATTTGTTCTTCTAGGTTTTTTCCTGCTTCCAGTGCTTTCTGATGCAAGGAGGTTGTTTTATCCAATTCAATTCTAAGCAAATTTGCTTCCACTTCATGCCTGTCAATTAATTCTGAAATGCAGTGATCTTTCTCAACTGTTATTATAGTCCTCAGATCTGCTAGACCTACCTGATATTCATCGTTACTAACTTGAATTATATGCCTTAATTTATCAGTCTCTTTTCTTAGCATTTCAGTTTCTTTGTCAATAAGGGTTCTAAGATTACTTTGCTGCTGAGCTTTGTTTGCTTCAATAAGTACTTTCATTTCATCTGCTTCTGCTTCTTTCAAGGCAAGTTCAACTTCGAGTTTACATCTCCAGTCAGATAATTCAGAAACCTTAATCTTTAATTCCTCAATCTGTTGTTCTTTTTCAAAGACATCAGCAGCATGAGATTCCTGTAGTTTTTCAAGTTGGTGTTGATGTTCTTTTTTTAACTTCTCTAAACAATCATTGTGTTTGGCTATTAATTCTTCAAATTCTTGCATATGTCTGACATGTAGATTAGATTCCAATTCCTTTAGGTGATCTTGCTCCATAGTTTGACATTCTGCTTTCAGAAGTTGCAATTTTTCCTCATTTTCAACATTAAGTTTTTTCAAATTGTCTAATACTCTTTCACGTGACTCTGTCAGTTCTTTAATTTCATGATACAGCTTCTTCATTTGGCATTCCACTTCAATCAATTTCTGATCTTTTTCATTTTGTAAGAACACAACTGCTTCCTTTTCATTCTTTACTATTTCAAATTCATTATCTTTGTCATGTAAAACTTCTTCAAGTTCTTTTAAGTCACAATGTAATTTAGCAATCTTTTTTTTGTTTTCTTCACTATCTTCAACTAAAATATTTATTTTACTTTCATATTCAGTTTTTACAGACTGTAGTTCTTTTTGATGCTTATCCTTTAAAGATTTTTCAAGAGAAAGTTTGACTTTCTCTATAATATTCCTTATTTCTATCGAAGTACATTTTAAAGAAGAGGAAAAGTTACACTGTTCTTTTTTTACAAATGTTCTAAAGTGGTAAAGGTCTTCTTTGATATTCATTAAATTTAACTGAGACTCTTGGGCAACATCTCTGCATTTGTCCATGTAAACATTTAGAGCAGGATTTTCTAAAACTGCATCTTTTACACATATATTTGTGTCTTGCATCCTTCTACTATCTATTGCATTGATAACTGAGGAATAGAGGGATTCTACCATCATTTCTGGACTTTGAGGGTCACTTATCACATTTGGAGATGATGGATTTTCTTCTATTATAAACTCATTCACTGCAGACATAAAATCAGATTCTGGACTTTCGGCCAATGAGTCCAAATCTAAAGATTCTTGTTTAAAAGCTTGCTCTATGTTTGGGTGGGCAATTGTTTCAAAATCAAATGTGTGAGCATCAATACTGTCTGGAGACAATTCTTCTAAAGGAGCTGGAGGACACACAGAAGGGCAAAGAGGACCCTGAAGATTGAGAGGTGATGGAGTTTTAGGAGAGGTAGCAATTGTTATTCCTGTTGTATTTTCCATTCTTGGTGTAGTGATAGATTGTGGCGAGGCTTGACTGTTGGAAGCCTACAAGAATAAAAAGTAAGTAAGAGTTACAATAATATACTTTCCTAACAATTCCCAATACAGGCCCCAACTCAAATACACTCCCACACATGTCATAGGGTTTATGAAGCTTTTCGTATCTTTTAGAGAAATGGTCATGCCTAAAAGCTCATAACAGTTTAAAAGCAGCTACTGAATGCAGGAGCAGCTTTTATGAGAAAGAGGAAATCTAAGTGTTTGCCAGAAAATTCTTATTTGGCAACACATCATAAGTCAGAAGAGTCAGACAGGTTGAGTTAAACTAATAGAAAATTATAAAAGAAAGTGCACTTATTATACTGATTTTTTTAAAGCAAGGTATATTGCATCACATTACAATTTTATTAACTGAAAGCATATAAATTATCAGTGAAATCTAGCCATGAATATAAACTTGCATAAGTATAAACTACTGTAAAAGTTACTGTATTAACCATGTTTAATACAAGAGCCCAAATAAACAAAAAAGAGATAATGAGGACCCAGACTGTTGGGGGCAATACAGTGACTCTGTAAACCGCTTAAAGAAGGCTGTAAAAGCACTGTGAAGCGGTATATAAGTCTAAGTGCTATTGCTAATTATTTGGACTGATTATATAATAAGTTGGCAGCATAGAAGAAAAAAAATCAGTTCATACACAGTATTTCCTTTTAATATGGCACAGAATGCACATTACAACACCATACAATGAAATTATGGATATATATATCAATGTTGCGTGAAACATAACACATGGAAAAGCTAAACACACCTGTGTATATATTTTCAAATTCAAGTATTACACCAATAAGTTGTAAGTCTTTTTTAGGGCTCTAAAAACCTGGCTATATTCCCAAGGAGTGCTAAATGCATCAGGGGCCTCATTTCCTGGCTTTAATGTTAACTAGCCAAGTATCTTGATTGTTGTATATATTTATTTATTGGATTTTTTATATTTTTGGTATTATTTTATTGTTTTAATTGTAGCATAGATTTTGAACTATAAGCTTCTCAGTCATTGATTGACACGGATAGCTACAGAAATTGAACAAATAAATAAATAAAGCTAGCTACATCTATCCATATGCCAGTTCTAATAAAAGCGTAGGCTGCTGTGCATTTCTAAATTTGTAGTTAAAAATCTGATTTTGAATAAAAACTAGAGGATGGTCTGATGCTTTCCAATTCACAATTACAGAAATAACCAGGAAAGAGTTTTCTTCTTAAAAATAGAAACAGGAGTACAAATATCCCTGAAAGAGTTTAAGACTGCTGAGGCAAACTTTTCCAAGACATCTCATTACCCTGAAAACTTTACATTTTATGTTAATGTAGGTAAATTTGAATCTACTAGTATACAAACACCTCACTTTAAGCAATGTAATAAAATTGTTTCTGGAAACTGTTCTTCTAACATTTTAAACTGGGATGCCAATATGACATCCCAATCTTATTAAATTCTAATGCACATCAAGTCTAGCATGCAAACAATAATGGGAAGTGCAGTCTACAACATCTGGAAGGCTGTAATTGAATAATTAGAATACCACAAATTACAAATGGAATTGTACTTTTCTCTAAAAACCACCACTTGGCTACAATTAAACAAATGACCTGTGGATGTATCTTAATCCCCATTAAGACTATATGTATCCCACATTATGGTATCCTAACAAACTATCAGAGTACTTATTCTGAAGCGGCTGTATTCCCCAGAAGGGGTTGGTACAATATTTGAAGGTGTTGGAAACTTATAGCTTATTTGTAAACACCATGTAGAAACTGTGGTGAGGATTTTTCCTATCTCTATTTGGTGTACCAATTAGGGCTCCACTAATCAGGATTTCCCAGCAACAGTAACTCACATCTTAATCAACAATCAGTTGAACTGAGGCTAGCTTTTCATAAGTAGGATAAAAAAGTTTTTTATTCCACAATGTTTTGGCCTAAGATGAAGGATGGCGATTTACCAGGATTGTTTTAATAATAATTTAGTTTGTTCTAACTTCTTCTATTGGAACAAATAGAACTCAGAATCCCATCACTAATTATGGGAGACCTGTTAGAGTAGCCACATGATCCCAGAAAAAGATTTAAGGGTTTACCAGGAGGTGTTACTTGAGTAATCTAGAGCATTTTGAACAGAGCATTTTGAACACTTTTTTTCCCTTCTGAATTCTGAATAGAAGAAATATTAATTATCAGTACCGTTTTTAAAAGGGACTTTCAAAATTTGTATTTCATTATGTGGAGTGATAGTGTGCAAATGAGTGCCAGTTATAATATTTTATCCATTGGTTAATTCTCCACCACATTACAGTATACAACTGACACTGTTCAGGAGAGGCCAACATTCCCAAAAGGACTTTTTATACTAGGGGAAACAGATGTAAAGAAAAAGTCTAGATGCTACAGTTTTCTTATACATATAGCTAGTCTTTGATTTACAACCACTACTGGGACTGGAATTTCCATCATAAATTAGTGTGATTGTAAAGCAATCACCACGTGACTAAGCCCAATATTATGCTCATTTTTACTGTTGTCATAGAACAAATTACTATTAAATGACTTTGGCTTTCCCACTTGATGTTGCTTGTCAGATACTGGCTGGAAAGGCTGCAAATTGCAATCACATGACTACAGGAAGCTGCAACCAGTGGTAAATGTGAGCCTGTTGTCAAATGCCTGAATTGTGACCATGTGACCGCAAGGGTAGTGTGATAGTCACAACTTCGAGGACAGGTCATAAATAACTTTTTCTGAGGAAGCTGTAAATTTTCACCATTGTTAAATCAACAGGTTTAAGTCAAGGACTATCTGTATCCCCACGGCTCTATGAAATGAACATAGGACATCTATAGAAGGACATTCCCCAGCCATCAAAAATGGTGCTGAGCTTACATGGACTCCTGAACCTGATTTTCCACATCTTCTTGTTTAAGACTTACTGGGCAGTCAATAATTCAGAAGCCAGTGGCTGTGACTTCTAATCCCGTCATAGGCATGGAAGTGGGCTGAGTGATTTTGAGCCAGTTGCTTTTTCTCAGCCCAACTCACCACACATAGTTGATTTGGAGGAAATAATAGGAGAAAGGAGTATTAGGTATATTTGCTACTTTGAGTTATTTATAAAAACAATAAAGGGAGCAGGGAATTAAAAATAGGGGATATGGAGTTTCCTTTCAGCAGAGTATCCTTTGAATAATGCATTGGATTTAATCCAATCTTTAATGATTTTATTTAAAATTAAATACTTCAAAAGTCTGATGTTTTGCGCTTTCACAAAATTGCATATATATAACTCAGTTCTACCTTTTGTTCATTCAGCAAATCCGTAATGGTCTGGGACATTTCATCCAAACTCTGTGCTGCTTTGACAAGGTTATGTAAAGCAAGTACATGCTGGTGGAGAGGTTCAAAATCACAAAGTATGGGAACCCTTAAAAATACAACAGAATTTAAATTGATTATACTTATCAAATAATAAATTATATTACAATCACATTTGAGAACAATTAACTGCAAAGCTTTTGCCTTGTTTATTACAATTTAAGGATAACATTTCTTATTTGACTCCTACCATTCATTCTGATGCCACTGTTAAATCCTGAATTCGAAGCTTAGCTAAACCAGGCCATATAAGAGATTGTATGATAAAATGATGGAGAACTTCAGCAAACAAACTATCCTATTTCACTATTTATACTTTGAAAATACTTTTGATAAGTTTAATCAGGAAAGAATCTGAACTTAGTCTAAAAGTAGTAGTATTCTTTCAATGTTAATTTTAAAAATACTTCTAATATATGTATGTATTTAATTAAATTTACTGTGCCTGTCCACTTGAAAAGAAGTAGTATTCTTTCAATGTTAATTTTAAAAATGCTTCTAATATATGTATGTATTTAATTAAATTTACTGTGCCTGTCCACTCTGGGTTAAATATTTAACCCACATGTAAATAGTTGTAGGATATAAATCTATTAAATAACAGAAGAACAATAAGAGGAATGTTTCTCCCTTGTTTATTGCCCAGAATTTCTGACATGGATTTTTTCTCTTTTGAAATTAATCCCAACTCACAAATCTTATATATAGACATTTTAACCTGATTATAAATATGCTATATAAATAGTCTTTTAACACTTACAGAGACTACTGAAATCTGTATCTTTTTGGTTAGCTGCATATTCATGAACCAGAAAGGGAGGGGGGAGGGATTTTTCTATAATTATCTGCAATTTTATTTTTTAATGGCTATCTATTGGCAGAAGCTCTTTATTTCAGGTAATTAAAATAATACTTTACCTGAGTAATGGTTGTACTTCTGAAGGACAAAAGGATTGAAGAAACTGCAAATCAGATAATGAAATATCAGGAAGTTCACCATCAAATCTGCGAGGTTTTCGAGTCTGTAAATAAAAAAGAAATGTATACATGATTAAAATAGGCAAACATTCAGGCACATAAAATCTATAAACAGCCACTTAATAGTTGCATTTATATGTTTAAAGTTTAACATGAGAGTTTAAATATGAATTTTTTTTTTTTTAAAGTGGATTTTATCAATAATTCCATTCTGGTAGTCATAAATAGATATCATTCCATCAGGAAACAATGCTCTCCTCAATACTCCAATCTGCTCTGGAGGATTGGAGGAACTACTACAGCTAATATGAGGCATTCATGGAGAGGGAGGGAGAGAGAGAGAGAGAGAGAGAGAGAGAGAGAGAGAGAGAGAGGGAGGGAGGGAGGGAGGGAGGGAGGGATTATTTGTGATAAAGCAGATTATAAACGCCAGATCATATTAATGGAGAAATATACATAATATTTTGGAAAATGAATATTAATGCAGATATTATATAATTGCTTACATTTTACATTACATGTTATTCAAAATGTAGAAAGCACTGTCAGATATGTTGTGATTAAACCTGTTGCTATTAAAATAATGCAACTGATTATATAACTGATGCAGTGTTACAATTCAAAATAGACCACATCAAAGGAAAATAAATCTCACTTTATACTGTACACTCATAAGATGTGAATTACTGTAATTATATAGGAAATATATTTAAATTTCTGTAGAAAGTTCAGTGAAAATAAGAACTACAGTTCTAAATTCTATAAGAGTACCCAAGCAGGTATAATCCCAAACATATGAATATCAGCAGGTTGGTCACCTTTTGTAATAAATATATTATCTAAATATGTAGTACCATCTTGCAGAAATGTAAAGCTACAAAAATCCCCACATAGTTCTAACATAAGTGAAATTAATTCAGAAATCTGATCAGTCCCAACAGGGAGATCTAAAAATGTTTAAAATTCTTAGAAAATAACCCTTTAAAAAAAGATAAAATACTCACACAAAAGGATGGTGGCCAGGCATCAAGGCCCCTGAACAAACGATTTCTTAAGAAAGATTTCCCTGTTGAAAGAAATAAAGGTTGCTCTTTTTATTCATGGGTAAAAAAATCTGTTAATACGAAAGAATACTTTATCATCAAATTCTAAAGAAAGTAAATTTTCACTTTGATCAAATTTCAAGACTAAAACTGAGCAACTTTTCAAGAAAATGTGTGAAGGTCTCAAAAGGAAGCAGAAAGATCAAAATATTTTCAACGCAAATTTTCACCGAAAATTAGGCCATGAAATATCTTAATATACGTAGGAAAATCCCTGGCATAAAGAAAGATACACATAAAGACCTATGAAAATAAAATAAAATAAAATAAAATAATAAATAAATAAATAAATAAATAAATAAATAAATAAATAAACAAACAAACATACATACATACACACACACACCACCCTTCTCCTTGCGGACTCAGGGTGGTGAACAGCCAGAATAAAACATAATATACAAAAATTAAAACCAATTAAAAATATTAAATATTTTCGGC